>JAVIWB010001913.1:0-269002 GCA_031893035.1 Dermolepida albohirtum | reverse complement strand
AACTATTAATCGAGTTTTATGAAATATATTCTTAAAAACTATATAATTTACTTTATTAATTACTTGTCTAAAATATCTTGTATAATTAAGGACAGTAAATTTTATTTAGAAAAATTTAAACTGATTTTCTTAAGAACATGCGTTGTTCAAATGTTTTTCAGACGCTACATGTTTTGATACGTTTCTAACCTAAGCTCATCTATTAGGAGTTCTCTCTTTAGCCACTACAAACACTGATAAAAATGGCAAATATTGTAATTCAAAAGACCTTTTTACACGTTTTTAATATTTTGGGTTTATTATCCTGGTATTTCATTTCAAAATTACTATGCGATATTATCATTTTATACTACGAAAGTTGCAAATAGCAAATTGAATTATACCTAAAAGCATTGGTATAGCCAGGGTAAAACATATGATTTAAATTTTGAAAATGGTACATACCGGTCATGTGAAGATATAAGTAAATATTTTTAGGTTAAGAAATCTTTATTGTTCAATTGTAATGTTTTAAATTTTTTTACCGTAAAATTAATCGCCTCAATCCAACTATAAAGTTGCAAATCCCTGTACTTTATTTCCAAATTTAAATACATATTAGCAAGTCGTTGTTCAATAAAAAAAATGTAAAAAAACCTAATTTCTTTAGCATATGTGTAAAGGGTGTTTCAAATTTCGCGGGTTTTTTTAAAGAATAAATAAAACACATAATTTGCATTCACTTTCAAAAACTTTTTATTGGTAATTGAAGCATCAGTTATAACATTTATATGCGAAAAGTAATATCTGCCAAATAGCCTCCTCTTGCAGCTCCACAGACGTCCACTCTTTTGTTAAAATTTTCAATGACATTTTGACATAATTGAGGCTCTATCTCACGAATGACACGAATAATTTCGTCTTTCAAAGCAGGAATTGATTGTGGATTGTTTTCATAAACCTGACTTTTCACATAATTCCAAAGAAAATAGTCTAACGGTGTCAAATCACATGATCTTGGTGGCCAATTAACATCACCGTTTCTTGAGATTACACGTCCAGGAAATTTTTCTCTCAATAAATCAATTGATTTATGTGCAAAGTGAGGTGTAGTGCCACCTTGTTGAAACCACATATTCTCTAGATCAATAGTTATTAATTCAGGCCACCAAAAATTCGTTTATCATCCGACGATATCGATCACCATTAACCGTTACATCTTCACCGGCAGCATTTTAATGCACACCAAAGAGTAACTCGTTTAGGTTGCTTAAGTTTCTCATGAATAATTTGTGGATATTTCTCACCCCAGATACGGTAATTTTGTTTATTAGCATAACCACCAAGTTCAAAATGTGCCTCATCGGAAAACATTATTTTTTGAGAAAAATCAACTGGTTGTTCATTGATGAAATTGACACATGAACGACGTTTTAAATGATCTAATGGCTTCAGTTCCTGTGTTATTTGAACCTTATATACCTTCAGAGCTAAATCCTTATGTTAAATACGCCATGCTGTTGATCCACTAAGTCCAAGTTGTTGTGAACGTCGTCTAATGAACATTTCAAGTTCTTCGGCAACCCTATCACGAACCAAACCAATATTTTCTTGTGAACGAGTATTACGACTGTATTTTTCACTTTTTTGATCTTCCACGGAACCGGTCCCTTGAAATTTTTTAATAATTCGACCAATAGTGCTTTCGGATGGACGATTATGTATACCATAAAAGTTACGTAATTTTCTAAAAAACCCTTTTCACAGAACGCTGATTTTCATAAAATAATTCGACAATTTGAACGCGTTGTTGTACCGTGTACGAAGCCATTTTTATAAATGTCATACATCACACTTTTTAATTGCCCATATATCCAGATAAATTCAGTGCGCCATCAATATTTTATTTATTCTTAAAAAAACGGCGGAATTTGAAACACTTTTTATAAAGTATAAAAGTATCGCGTCGCAAATCTAACTATAAGACTTTAAACTAAAAATCGTAAACACATTCTTCAAAAGTTCTAATAATTCTGAATAAATTTTACTTGTACTGACGTATTGTACCACCGCTACTTCCTAGAATGTGGTGAGCGGAGATAAAGATTATGAGTTCCATAGAGGATTAGCGACCCCGGGACTTAATACTATGAATGAAATAAATAAAAATATATATATATGCTGCAGGCTAACAGTTTAACTTTTCGGCGCAGTGCGATAATATGTATTTAAAATATGTTATTCATCATAACTGAGACCGGCTAATTCATTTATCAGGTACTGCAGCTATACAATGTATGTTAATAGTTATCTTTTACATAATCCACAATCAAATAAACGGTTTCACATAAGAAATGTAACTGGCGACGTAGAGACATGCATGTAATCTAATTACACCAGCTTCTGATATTACCTCAGCCTTATTTGATTAATTACTTATTGTACCGTTCACAAAATCTGTTTTTACTTTACTTTACCGGTATTTAAAAAAATTACTCTTGCTATATCGGCGAAATATTCATTAATAAAGTTTGTTTTATTTTGCGATGACAAGAAGGAGCTTATAACAAGTTCCATTCAAAATATGACGTCGAGTTAAGACTGTTGAGGCACCGCTGTATATGTTATTCATCTTTTGTAGCTTCAATAAAGCCAAAACTTCTTTGTAAAGAGAAACTTTTAGGGAAAATAACAAAGGAAAGTGCAACCCTTAAAACCATAGTAACACGAACTTGGCGGAGATCGATATTGTTCAAGTTTATATGTTATAATGTGTAAACATGGAAAGGAATTATTTCAAATTGGCAATTTTCCAATTCCATATAAGCGTACTCAATAAGAGAATTACAAGTAGTTAGTGTAATTGACGTATAATGTAAATATATGTGTATATCACAAAAAGAATGTGAATAAATACATAAAAAATGTTAATATGGTAAAAGCCTTTGTCAAAAACAACGAAAAGATGACAAATGAATAAACATTCGAGAATTGCAGAGTAAACTGTGAGGATATTAATAATAACAGTAGTAACAGTAATACGAGGGGGCGTTTTTATATTCGCGGAATGGGGGACAAGGGGTGGAAATAAAAAAACCAAATTATTTTTGTTTTCAATATATTCACCTGCAAGGCGGATACATTTTTCACATCTTTCAATTAATTTATTTATACCCTCATAAAAAAAATGATTTCTCTTTATCTGCAAAATACGCCGAAACTGCCTCCTTGACTTCATCATCGGCAGTAAATTTTTTACCCCGCAGCTCTTTTTTCATTTTCGGAAACAGGTAATAATCACTCGGGGCCAAGTCTGGGCTGTAGGGTGGGTGATTCACAATTTCCAAGCCCACCTTATGCAGGGCAGCTAACGCAACGCGGCTCTTGTGGACGGGCGCGTTGTCGTGCAAAAGCAGAACACCTTTTGTCAATTTTCCCCGTCTTTTCTCTTTAATGGCTTCTTTTTGTCGCTCTAATATTGAAGCGTAATATTCTCCGGTTATAGAAACACCTTTATCTTTATAATCAATCAACAATATTCCTTCCGAGTCCCAAAATACCGTTGCCATGAGTTTCCCAGCTGATTGTGACACTTTAAATTTCTTGGGAGGTGCTGTGCCCTTTTTATGCCACTGCATGGAGTCTTGTTTGGACTCAGGTTCATAATGATGAACCCAAGTTTCGTCTCCAGTAACAATTCCACTCAATACACCATCCTTGTCTTCATTACAGAGGTCCAAAAATGCACGCGAACACTCTACGCGCTGTTGTTTTTGCGGCGGCGTGAGCATTCTCGGCACCCATCTTGCGCTGACCTTAGACATGCCGAGATGATCGTGTAGGATTTTAAAAATTGTTGTATCGGATACTCCAACCATTTCTGCGAGTTGTTTCTTCTTTAGGCGAGCATCTTCGAGTACAATTTGTTCAACTTTTTGGATAAGTGCTGGCGTGGTCACCTCAATGCTCCTGCCCGGCCTCGGGTCGTCTTCAAGGGATTCCCTTCCTTGTTTAAATAAACTATGCCACTTGTACACCATGGCTTTTCCTAGACAAAAGTCGCCGTAAACCAATGAATCTCATTCATTATGGTCGCGACTGATTTTCCTTGCCTGGTAAGGAACTTTATAACGGCACGATATTCGATTTTTTCCATATTTCACTTTTCACTCCTGATTATGTTACTTGGTTGACGATAGCTCAAAGACTAACTGTCTAATAACAATGAAACTTCGTATTTATACTAATCATGAGTCGCTGCACAGGCCACGCCTCCAATGCGCCTACTCACCCCTCTACGACCCGCTCATTCCGCGAATATAAAAACGCTCCCTCGTAATGTACACGTACTATCTGGTCATAATATTGTGTGATTCAATTATTACTTTAGGATTTTAAAGTGAAATTTTGGCAAAACTGTTCAGTGTCTACCTTCATGTATTCGTCAGTTTTATAGGTTAGGTTATTACAAAACAACAAGCACGCGTGGGGCATTTAATCCTCCAAAAACGTTGCGAAATTTTAAAAAAAATTAGAAAAACTAAGTTGTCATCATCAGTAGATAATTAATCACAGTGTCGCACCTGGAACTATGACAAAACTCGCATACAAAAAAGTTCGTAGTGTGTTTGGCTTTCTGGTGTGGATTTTATTACAATGTACAATGGGTTGTTCTTTAGTTGTCTTTTCAATTTTATTTATTATTGTAATTAATTCTATTATCCTGTAACTGTATATCGTTGGATGATAAAGATTATTATTATTGTGGTGTAGATTTCGCTACTTCCTCAGCCTAACGCCGGGATGCTTTTGGAATTGAGCTCTGATTGTACGTGGCTGATACTGAGTTGCTACTATATATATATATATATAGTATGTATGTATGTATGTATGTATGTATTTCTTCCAACGGTTTGCTTCTTGAGGACAAAACAATTCATTTATCGTTTACATGCAAACAAAATAAAACTCCATATAACACAGGATCTGTAAAATTGTTGGGCATTTATTTGGATACGAGATTAACTTGAAGAACTCATATTGACATCCTCTCCAATAAATTGTCTTCTGCATTAAGCGCTATTCGAAGAATACGAAACATTATAAATAAAGAAGCTTCCATAACAGCTTACCATGCACTCTTTCATTCTAGAATGAACTATGGAATTCAGTTGTGGGGCGATAGCAAATGCTGATGATGTATTCATACTACAGAAGAAGGCTGTCTGAATAATCGAAGGTAGACAGGTTTGCTCACTGCAGGGATTTACTTATAAAAAATCGAATAATGTCCCTTCCAGCTACATACCTTAATAAACAATTACTTAGAGCTAAGTTGGAATTGCCATCACTAGAGATAAGAGGAACAGTGATGAAACGCCAACTAAGATCACACGATAGGTCCAAATCCCTCCTTATGAGATCATTACTACCGCTACTCAGCACAGACATTTACAATTAATAAATACGCTACCCTCGGAATGGATGGAGAAGCAGTTTTTGGACTTTAAAAACAAATAAAGTCATTTCTTTTGCAAAATACCTTCTATTCAGTCAATGAATTCATAGAATTTATAAATAATAAGTTTATAAAATAAATAAAATGAAAATTTATAAATAAAATTTATAAAATATTACATGAGAACACACACGCACACACACACACATGCACACGCACACGAACACGTAACAAACATTTGACGTTACTATTTCGTTTTGTATGAGCTAGTAAAATAAAGTATATTATTATTACATATATACATCATAAAACAGTAAATGAATACAAGATTCGTGATGCTTTATATTTTAGACGTCATCTTATCATAACCATTAACATCTTTGCATTTAAATGGAAATGAAACTAGGTTCTCCCCTATTGTGTGTTTAGAAATCTTCTGACGACTGAGCAAGCATTAAAAATAATATCTTTTGCATTACAATATATGTATATTATCTTCTTCTAGACTTCCGGGCTGGAACCACGTCACTGGTATAACTGCCGACGTTGCGTACCCACTCGTATGCGACATCTTCAGGGCTCAACTACTGCTAGTGTTTGTTGCACTGAAACTGTCGGCAGTTATACCAGTGACGCTGTTCCGGAAGTCCAGAAAAAGATAGTATGGACCACGAGCGCGGAAGTCTACGTACCAGACTAATATATGTATATTTCGGGAATGAGATGAAGTTCTTTAAGACTTTCATTTCTGGTGTACCGCATTCATAAACGAACATTCAATTTTTAATAGTCGAAAGCCGGAAATTTGAACTTGAGTAGAAATACTTTAATCATTTGTTGTCGCTAGAGTTCTGACTGAGATGCGTTTCGTGGAATTCCACCACTCTTCAACCGGTCTGACTCTATCAACGACGATGAATAGAACGAATGATACACAATTAAATAACAGAAAATCAGTTAAAGATACTGTACACCCTCTTACGGAACGAACGGTAAGCTGGTAGATCGAACGATGAATATCTTCAGCCCATGTTAGATACTTTACTTTAACTAAAGTAATATACGTGACGTTCCTTGTTCTTTCAAAATTCTAACGGTCTAAAACTGTAATCATATTACAAGTTTCCTTCCATAACCTTTATGATGAAATAAAATTTTCGCCTTGTCGAATACCTTTCCGTCAAACCTCTAAACTTTGTTATTGACTTTCTCGTTTGTACATTTATATTTTGACGAAATTCACATAATATTATTTCATATTTATTACAGACGCGTAGATATAAGTGTTGATATTATTTTAATTAAACCCGAAAAACTATATTTAAATGAAAAAAAAAACGTTGTTGTGGAAATGTCACCTTTCGACACGCCATTCAGCGCTCAAAATAAATCAGCCGCGTTCTCTGAGTCCAGGCAATTTTTTCTAATACCATAATACATCAACCTTCTAACCTAAATATACCGAATATACGCTACCCTATACTACCCTCTTATAACAGCCAGGAAACACACAAACCCAGTTAAGTGACAAACACGCGAGATTCAGATTTTCCACCGGGCTAAATTCAGAAACTCATTTCAATAATAATAACAAAAACGGTAATAGTATTAAATTCCCTGTATAAGGCAAGTTATTTACTGTTCTGTGTACATAACAACTGAGCTTGCTTTTAATCTGACACATGATATACCTACTGTAATTACGAACGATTAGTTAAGTAGACCCGAACGTTATGTTTGGTAGACGAGTGAGCAACGTTGAATACACATTCTAATTAAAATGGAATATTTTTTGTTTAAAATCTTTGTGCGAATCTTAGACTATACCTTCTTTAACAATGTACTACCGCAGTTAGTTCACAAAGTGGTATTGCTTTACACGATTTCTCTTTGAGACGGAGGCTCTCGGCAAGGTATGATACTCAGGATTACTACATTAAATCTGATGTGTTAATATATTACCTGTTACAGTTATACTTGGAACATTTTTTGTATCAAACATCAAAACGTCCACTTAGAAAAGAAGCTCTTCATTGTATATTTTTGTCAAATTAAAATAGTTACTTTGAATTCATCTTTGGTAATACGCAGGACGGTACTTCTGAACTAGCGGAATACAAATTCGCTGCTATTTTTTGCAACAAAATCGTTTAAACTTTATAGGAACGTTCAGAAGTTAACATTTCGACTAGGTTTTTTAAGTCCCTTATTCATTCAGGATTAAGTCAAAAGAGTTAGATAAATTTAGACATCGGATTCGATTTTAGGAGGATAAAATGCAAATTCTTTACTATTTTTACGACAAAATCGGTTTAAACTTCACAGGAGCGTTCAATAGTTCACATTTTGACATGACTTTCCACGCTACCATTCCCTCAGGAATAAGTCAAAATAGTTAGATAAATTTAGACATCGGAATCCTCTTTAGGAGCTTAGAATGCAAATTCATTACTATTTTTTCTACAACGAAGTTATCTAAACTTTAAAAGTAAGTTCAAATGTTCACATTTTGACATGATTTTTCAAGTCTCCCATTCTCTCAGGATTATGTCAAAAGAGTCAGATAAATTTGGAGATTAAAATCGTTTTTAGGAGCTTCAAATATGTCAACACACGAGCATTTATTAACGTACGACAACTTTTGAAAAATTATAATTTTTGCGAAAATTTTTGAAATTTTCATCAAAATAAAATGTTTTGAATTAAGCTTTGTTAATACGTAAGACGATATCTCTGTACTAGTAGAATACAAATTCATTACTATTTTTTACAACGAAATCATCTAAACTTTAAAAGCACGTTCAAATGTTCACATTTTGACATGATTTTTCAAGTCTCCCAATGCCTCAGGATTATGTCAAAAGAGTTAGATAAATTTAGACATCAGAATCGTTTTTAGGAGCTTCTAATATGTCAACACACGAGCATTTATTAACGTATGATATTATTTTGCAAAATTACAATTTTTGCGAGTATACCCCTTTGAAAATTTTGAAATTTTCATCAAAATAAAATGTTTTGAATTAAGCTTTGGTAGTGTATAAGACAACATTTCCGGACTAGTAGAATACAAATTGACTACTATTTTTTACAAACGAAATCATCTAAGCTTTAGAAGTACGTTCAAATGTTCACATTTCGACATGATTTTTCAAGTCTTCCAATCCCTCAGGATTATGTCAAAAGAGTTAGATAAATTTGGAGATCAAAATCGTTTTCAGGAGCTTCTAATATGTCAACACATGAGCATTTATTAATGTACGACAATTTTTGAAAAATACCAATTTTTGCGAGTATACCCCTTTGAAAAAATTGGATTTTCGTCGAAAGAAAAAGTTTTGAATTCAGCTTTGGTATTATGTCAGACAACACTTGTGAACTAGTAGAATGCAAATTAGCTACTTTTTTACAGCAAATGTATTTAAGTCTTGCAGATAATGCACTTCACACGTTCAAAAGTTCAAATTTTGACATGATTTTTCAAGTTTCTTATTCCCTCAGGATTAAGTCAAAAGAGCTAGATAAATTTAGACATCAGAATCGTTTTTAGGAGCTTCGATTATGTCAACTCGTAAGCATTTATTAATATGCAACAACTTTTGAAGAATACCAATTTTTGCGAGTATACCCCTTTGAAAATTTTGAAATTTTCATCAAAATAAAATGTTTTGAATTAAGCTTTGGTAATGTATAAGACAACATTTCCGGACTAGTGGAATACAAATTCACCACTATTTTTTACTAACGAAATCATCTAAGCTTTAGAAGTACGTTCAAATGTTCACATTTCGACATGATTTTTCAAGTGTCCCATTCCCTCAGGATTATGTCAAAAAAGTTAGATAAATTTAAACATCAAAATCGTTTTTAGGATCTTCTAATATGTCAACACACGAGCATTTATTAACGTACGACAACTTTTGAAAAATACCACTTTTTGCGAGTATAACCCTTTGAAAATTTTTGAAATTTTCGTCAAAATAAAATGTTTGGAATTAAGTCTTGGTAATACATAAAACAACATTTCTGAACTAGTAGAATACCAATCCGCTATTATTTTTTACAAACGAAATCATCTAAGCTTTAGAAGTACGTTCAAATATTCACATTTTGACATGACTTTTCAAATCTCCCAATCCCTCAGGATTATGTCAAAAGAGTCAGATAAATTTGGAGATCAAAATGGTTTTTAGGAGCTTCTAATATGTCAACACACGAGCATTTATTAATGTACGACAATTTTTGGAAAATACCAATTTTTGCGAAAATTTTTGACTTTTCAAATCTCCCAATCCCTCAGGATTATGTCAAAAGAGTTAGATAAATTTAGACATCAGAATCGTTTTTAGGAGCTTCTAATATGTCAACACACGAGCATTTATTAACGTATGATATTATTTTGCAAAATTACAATTTTTGCGAGTATACCCCCTTTGAAAATTTTTGAAATTTTCATCAAAATAAAATGTTTTGAATTAAGCTTTGGTAATGTATAAGACAACATTTCCGGACTAGTAGAATACAAATTCACCACTATTTTTTACAAACAAAATCATCTGAACTTTAGAGGTACGTTCAAATGTTCACATTTCGACATGATTTTTCAAGTCTCCCAATCCCTCAGGATTATGTCAAGAGAATTAGATAAATTTAAACATCAAAATCGTTTTTAGGAGCTTCAAATATGTCCAGAGGCGAGAATTTATTAATATATGTTGTATATATAAATTAATATTTATTAATGTGCGACAACTTTTGAAAAATGCCAATTTTTGGGAGTACAATATATCGCTTTGAAAAATTTAAATATTTGTAAAAAGCAAAAGGTCATTCTTCAAACTAGATTCTAATCCTTCGAACAAATGTCGTCCGATTTTGGCTAAAACAGTGTAATGTGTTTTCGTATGAAATAAATTTGTTCCAGTGTCGAGAAGTTGTCATAAGCCGTTGTTTAACTGGACCAATTAATTCAAGTATAATGTGCGGTTACGGTGGGTTACGCAAATGATACAATTTTCTAACAATAGTATGTGGTGATATAGTCAGAGCGATATGCTTTTATTTATTGCAAACATTATGTCAAAGTTTAACACAAACTGTAATTGAATGGCGAACAAAAACTTTTCTGCAACAATGAAGTCGTAATAATAACCCTCGATCCGCCCGACTATTAGACAACATTTGATTTCACGATTTTAATGGATGAAATCACGATTCGTCGAAACTTTCCTTTATTAAAATTACCATTTAAACTTTAAGCAAATAATGAATCATCCTTACTCATTTTATCCAGTAACAACTGTATTATTTAAAAGAGACGCTCCCCGAAGTTGCCTAAACGGTGTCCATTGTTAGAAAATTAATTAATAAAATGAGTGAACTTCGCGAAGTTTTTACAGCAGCTGATATTCTTCCATTCACTAGCGAGAAAAAAAAAGGGAAGGAAGTTCAAAAAAATGCTGGATTTAATTAAAACAACGTTCCAATTTAATATAATTATGAAATAAGTTTCGAGGTTTTGGCCGAATTGGAAGAAAACAATATTAGTAAGTGAAAGACAATAATAAATCTACGCTATCTGATATTTTTCAAGGCGATTTTCTGGTAATACCCCAATACCTACGAGTATAAGCAAAAAGAATTAAGTGAACATTTGAACAAAGGTTGTTTTTTATTTTAATAGGCTGCTCCATTTTCAGCGAGTATAATTATTTCAAAAGAAACTTAAGAAAGATAATTCGCTCTAAGTTCGAGGATACAAAGTTATTTTCGCCTTACGAGATTTAGATTATAATTTAC
Source organism: Dermolepida albohirtum (assembly GCA_031893035.1). NCBI lineage: Eukaryota > Metazoa > Arthropoda > Insecta > Coleoptera > Scarabaeidae > Dermolepida > Dermolepida albohirtum. Next base: position 257,766 of record JAVIWB010001913.1, on the reverse strand, counting down.
GAACAAAATAATAGGAGCATAATCCAAAGTTTTATTCCTTTCTTAACTTTATTATTTACTTTAATAAGAATGCTTTGGAAAAAAAGAGAAAATTAAACGAACTCGACCTTGACCTTACCCATTACCTTACTGAAATAATTTTCAACCTGTGGAGCACGCCCCCACTACGGGAGGGGGGGCGCGATAACATTAAATAAGAGGCAGCCGCATATTGAAAAAATAAGAAAAGGATATTCTACAAGGTGTTTCAAAAAGAATATACGTATTTCGAATGCATATATTTATTAAACTTTAAGACAAACGAATATGAAACTTTACACACATATTTACGAACCTCTTCAGTTCAGATTACAGATGTTCAATGTGTCCTCCATCAGCGGCACGAACAATATCACATCGATATTCAAATTCCTCCCATACTCGGGCAAACATGTCCTTCGTCACTGATGTTATGGCGGTACGGATCAGGTTCTTCAACTCTTCCAGGTTCTGTGGGAGTGGTGGTACACAAACGTTGTCTTTAACGAAACCCCAAAGGAAGAATTTACAGGGTATCAAATCCGGTGATCGTGGAGCCCATCTGAGAAATGCTAAGTCGCCAGCTCTAGAATTTCATTCAGATATTCACGCACTTGGCGACTCCAGTGAGGGGGTGCCCCGTCTTATTCAAAAATGATGTTTTCTTCGTGCAGTCTCAGAAACAAGCAGTTTTGTAACATAGCGAGATACTGCTGACCGTTAACCGTGTTTCCACCAAAGAAGAATGGGTCGTAAACAGATGATCGGGATATCGCACAAAACACATTGATTTTAGGCGAATCTCGTATATATTCAATGGCTGCATGTGGTTTCTGTAGACCCCAAATTCAAACATTGTATTTGTTTACCAGACTATAAAACATAGAAAATCGCTTCATCACTGGACACGATGCGTTGTGCGAAAGTGTTATCGTTGTCAATAGCATCATGAATATCGTTGCAAAATGCCACACGTTTCCGTTTGTCATCAGGACGCAGAGCTTGTAACAACTGTAACTTGTACGGCTTCATAATCAACCAACGTCCCAAAACACACCAAATTGTTATTGTAGGCAGTTGTAACTCCCGACTGGCACGACGAGCTGATTTCGAAGAATTACGTTGGAAAGCAGTTTGAATTCGTGCAACAATTTGTTTAGAAACACGAGGACGGCCAGGACTCTTTCCTTTACATACACATCCTGTATCTACAAACTGTCGATACCATCTGCGAATGTTTCACCCATTCGGAGGATCAATTTGGTAGCTCAACCTGAAACGCCTTTGCACTCTAATCACGGAATTGCACTTCACTCGAGAACACAAAATAATTTCTGCTGCGGAGTAGCCATTTTAAACATATAACGGTTATCAAGAAAAACAGAAGACAACTGACATCTAGCGGCCATTAAATAAACTAGACTATGTATTCGTTTCTCCAGTAGCCGAGCCGAAGCGCAGCGATCGATAGTTTGGACAAAATAATACTTTGTAATACGTATATTTTTTTTGAAACACGCTGTATATTAACTTTATCACTTGTATCCAAGTACGTTTGCTTCATGTATCATTATTGTACGCTGGGAAAAGGCGGTGTGGGGATGGACGATCGATGAGAATTGTGATTAAAAATTGGATTACAAATACTAAAAGGTTGAGCAATGCTTACTTACTGAGTCAAATAACTTTTATAAATCAACGTCACATATATTAGTACACATCTTCCTCTTTTCTAAAAACTTTTCTATGTATTAAAGATTTTTAATATCACGAACATCGTTTTTTCTTCTATTGTTTGCATTTAGTATGCGTTTACATTCTTACATTAGAACTTGACATAAACGGAAAAGCTTTTGTGACTGGATGATTATGCATGTCCCTTGTGAAACGTAATTTCTATGTTCATGAATTCTTAAACTTCACATTACTTTCTTCGTGTACAAATATCTTGCAATGCATGTTGAGGCAAAAAAACCCTTACCAGCACATTCATTGGAATTTCTAATAAACCTGCGTTTTCATTCAGGTAGATTCCTACGACATCTTTGCTAGTTTTATTAGCTACTAATGGAAGATATACTGAATAGTTGGGCAAAAAATTTCACGGATGTCGAAATAATTTCTACTTTTGATATTAAATTTTATTTTTTTTATTAAATTTAAACCATTTTTGGTGAAATCAGATACAAGACAGTATCGTATTTTGATTTTCGAAGTACGTAAAACAATAATTCTGAACTAGCATTTAAGAGAACATGCCTTTGAAGGAATTTAAATGATTGACAAAATAAAAGGTTTTAAACTTCTTCGTAATAAGTAAAAGACTAGTTCTGAATTCTGGGAATATAACTGCTGCTATTACTGCTTCTCAGAAGAAAGTCAATCAAAAATTAATATTTTTTAGATGGTTCGCTAATATTCAAACAGGTAAAAAACATCTGCATGTCAAAGTAGTCTTTTAAGGGGAACTTTGGAATAAAATTGCACTTAAAATATAATCTAGAATAGAATAGAACTTTATTCATGTATTGGCGAATACAAAACAATTGTCAAGACAATGGAATAATAAAATAATAAATTATAAGTAGAAATGTAATATTTCTTTGTCGTTATAAAATCTTAAAATATTAAATTACTAATTTTAAAATATATATTCATATTTATATACAATATAACACAAACAGAGTATATAGGTACAAATAAACATTTAATATTAGGTGCGCAACTAAGTTCTCGCTGTTTTTTTTTGATGACAATGCAACTTTATTGTGAAAAAATGTTTACAAATGAATCATTCAAAATATTGCCCATCGCTAGCGACAACTTTTCCCACCTTTCTGGCAGAGCTCGAATACCGTCACGGTAGAAGTGTTCGTCTTTTGAGGTGTCCACGAATCAAGGCATTTTGAGATGTCTTCATATAAGCGGAACTGCTGATTAGCCAGACCATGTGCCATCGAACGGAACAAGTAATAATCGGACGGCGCAATATCTGGGGAATATAGCGGGTGGAGTAGGACTTCGCATTTGAGCTTTTCAAAGTAGGTTTTAACGGGTTTGGCAACGTGGGGCCGAGCGTTGTCATGCTGTAGAATCACTTTTTCGTGCCTCTGCTCGTGTCGTGGCCGCTTTTCGCGCAGTGCTCAGCTCAATCGCATTAATTGAGTTCGATACCGTTCCCCAGTGATAGTTTCGCTCGGTTTCAACAGCACATAATAAATAACACCACCCTGGTCCCACCAAATACACAGTAAAACCTTCGCAGTGTGAATATTTTGCCGAACCGACGACGTAGAAGCATGACCGGGCAGTCCCCATGATTTTGTTCTCTTTGGTTTGCTGTAATGAATCCATTTTTCATCACCCGTAACGATGCGATGAAGAAAACCCTTCCTTTTTTTCCGCTGGAGCAGTCGTTCACAGGCGAAAAAACGACGGTCAAAGTCTCTTGGCTTCAAATCATAAGGAACCCAAATTCCTTATTTTTGAATCATTCCCAACGCATGCAATCGCTGGAAAATGGCTTGGCGGATAACTCCTAATATTGAAGCAAGCTCTTTTTGCATTTGGCACGGATCCTCATCGAGCAATGCCTCCAATCCAGCGTCTTCGAAGGTTTTTGGTCTTCCTTCACGCGAACGGTTGTCAACATGGAAATCACCGTCTTTGAAGCGAGAGAACCAATCACGGCACGTTGTTTCACTTAGAGCAGCATCTCCGTAAACTTTTTGAAGTTCTCGATGCGTTTCAGTCGCCGTTTTCTTCGAATGAAAGAAGAAAAGCAACACTTCTCGCAAATGACGATTATTTGGCACAAAATCAGACATTTTCACACAACCAAAAGGATATGACGCAAAAGCAAAATCACTAATGTATCAAAGCGGTTTGTTTACCATATATCTAAGCTAGGTTCATGACGTTTTGGTTATGTCACAATCGACCAGTACGTACTACTGGAGCCATCTCTTGAAAAACAGCGAGAACTTAGTTGCGCACCTAATACAATAAATTAGCTTAAAGACGATCACTGAAATATTCCTCAAATGTATAGAACTCTTTCTTAGTTAGTGACTTTTTAGTTTCTATTATAAATTTGTTTTTGTCTAGCTGCTCGAAGTGTTAAGGAAAGTGATCTTAAAGTTTGATACCACCATAGTGCATGTTTGTTTTCGTCATTACAATCCGATGTTTTAGAATAGAGAGATCATTTCTATGTCTCGTGTTGTGAGTATGTTCTTCGTCATTTATTCTGTACTGTACCCAGTGTTCATGTATATACTTTAGAGCTATATATATACAAGGACATCAAGGTTGATATGTTGTGCTACGTGAAGTATCCTCTGCATGAATCACCATACCGAAGGCCAGATATAGCTCCTATAGCCCCTTTTTGCAGCATAAATATCCGTTCGGCTGTAGACGAAGTTTCCCAAAAGGGGATACCATAGGAGAGGTGACAATGAATGAAGGAATGGTAGGAAAACATAACTGCTTGATAAGTTGCTATCATTTTAATTTTTTTAATGCAGTAAATTCCAGAAATTAATATCTTCGCCAGTTGAGCTACGTGGTGGCTTCATTTTAATCCTTCATCCATATACATCCCCAGAAATTTCACTACGATATCGCCCTGAGGTTGGTTGCCTTCTTAAAGTTAGATGTACTGTTTTGTTGTTATTGAGTTTTAGTTTTAGTTGACTGGCCTTTTCTATCGCCGAGTTTGAAACTAGGTCACGCTAAAATACAAAAAAGCTTCCTCTTGTCTTGGCCTTGATCGGCGACCCCTCTCCAACTTTCCTCCATTCATCATCTTGTTCTCTGGGGTCTAATGATTTACCCATATTTCGGAGCAGGTTATGATGAGATACAAAAATGCCGCTTGTCTTGGTCTAGGTCGGTGTTCCCTCTCCAACTTTGATCCAGTCCAGACTTATCACCTTGCTCTACAGGGTATGATGATGGACCAATGTTTAGTGGCAGGATAGGATCCAAGAAAGCCTCCTTCTCTTCTTCAAAGTGATATCATTATAATGTTGATGTGCTAGAAAAAGAATTGTAGAGTAATTCGTAAGAAATTTTAATATTCTTAAAAAGTAAACCACGACGATCATTCAAACGGTAGAAATAATCCATTTACACATTTTGGCATGGTTTCTCAGCTATTCTCTCAGGATATATGCAAAAGAGTTAGATAAATTTTAACACTTTTAAGACCCTCCAAAATATTAGCATACGAGCATTTTTTAACAGACAATAATAGCAAAGGCTAAAATAAAGTAAATAATTTAAAATGCACAAGGAGATATACAAAGAAATGTATTTATTTGTCATCCGAAGAGGTGCTTAAAAATCATTCTGAAGCTATTCGAAATTCGCTGGGTTGTAATTGAAGTCTACAAAAGGCAACGCAATTAATTTTTCAAATGACTTTAATTTCGAGAACAATCTCTTTTATTTGACGAAAAAACAATAACAATATTTCGCGACTACCGTTTGTTCGTCGGACAGGATTAAAAAGAATGACGAAATAAATCAAGTACTTGAATTAAAAGCACGACGCCAAGAAGAAGCACGAATTTAATCTTGCGCTTTTGTTTTACTTTTTCATTACGTCTCGTGCAATACGCTGCAAGAGGAACTACGAAATTTAAAAATTTAATATTTTCTGACATAAGCAGTGATATACACCTTAATTACAGAGTCATTCTTGAGTGCAATTTCCTTTTTGTACCTGGAATTTTCCTTAAATTGATTTCGTAATCAATTGTGGTATGCGTTTTACAGAATTTAAAAAATAGAAGAACTTCGTTTGTAGTTACAAGACGCTATGCTGAGATGAGCATAATCTACGTCATAGTAATAATAATAAATCAGTAGGGCGATACTTTAAAGAGATTCACTTAGAGCTTTCTGATGATAAATTTTATTGAAGACTGTGTTTAAGATGTTATCATCAGCTGACTGATAATCGCAGCGTTGCACCTGGATCTACACAGAAAATTCTAGATACTACTTCCGCCAAAACCAAATACATTGGCTGTGTGTATATGTTTAATTTTGTGTATATGAAAATGCAAAGAGACTGCATTATCTTTCTTCAAAAATCCTTCAACAGAAACACATTTTCTCCATCGAATCGAAAGTTTTCTGGTCTCTTTACTGAAGAAAGAAGATGCTGCCCCAGTACCCAACTGCGTACATAACGTTCGACCGCGGCGTCGTTTTCAACAAATCTTTTCCCCCCTAATGCCTCCTTCAGAGGACCAAACATATGGTCATATAGGGACTGGAAACTAGATGCATAAGAAGTAGCTAGTGTAACTTAGTTCATCACGAGTTAGAGCTGCTATATGCGGCCGTGTGTTGTAATGCAGAAGAAGGATATCACGAAGTCGTTCGTTTCGACAAGTAGTCTTATCTTATCCAGAAGCTGGCATTAGTAGGCCGGATACACTATCCTTCACTCATGCAGGAAGTCAATCAATAATACACTGTTCGAGTTCCAAAACACAGTTGCCGAAGCTTTCCCGGCGGACACCCGAGTCATAGCTTTGATTGGTGCTCTCTTTCCAACTTTTCTCCGTCCATATTCATCAAGTTATTTTCTGCGATATAGTGACGGACTCATGTTCCATCGCAGGTCACGTTAAGATACAAAAAAGCTTCCTCTAGTCTTGTCCTTGATCGATGCTCACTTTCCAACTTTCGTCCATTCATCATCTTGTTCTCTGAAGTATAATGATAAACCTATATTTCGTCACGATAAGATACAAAAAAGTTGCCTCTTGTCTTGATCTGGGTCGGTGTCTCCTACTCAACTTTCCTCCACTACATACTCACCATCTTGTTGTCCGGGATATAGTGATGGACCAATGTTTAGTGGCAGGTCACAATACGGTTCAAAAATGTCGCCTTTTCTTTTGTAAAGTGAATCAGAAGTCCTTGGCAGATGTCTTTCCGCGCATTCTTGTGTGCCCCGGTGAGAAAACGTGGAACCCACGCTGCCGATATTTTTCTGTATCCAAGTGTGTCCGATACAATGGTATGGGGACACTTTTAACACTTACACCCACTTCGAATGCAATCTCGGCAACAGTAATGCGCACCTTCCACAAGCTCACGCACGGCTTAAATATTGTCTTGGTTTATGATAGTTGCTGGACACCCTTAAGGTTTTGATTTTTCACTTTATCACGCCTCCTATTTAAATGGACCTATACTTGGAGTTTCTTCAAATTTTCACTCAATTCCACGCCTTCATTGGTAAGAAAAGAAATAATGTGTTGCGCAAAAGACATTGGTCCCCCTGTTTACTCAGGGCAATACTGAAACAGCGAAAACTTGTTAACCCCTCACCATTTCCCCGCCTCCGATTTGCCGTCGCGCCGCATGATACAAGTCACTATGCTAGTCAAATAAACAAAGTTTCCGGTTTGAATTTACATGATCCTCGTATCACTGTATATAAGTTTCATTCTAAATGTTCTCTTTTCAAAATCTTGCTACCATGAATTTAAATCATTACTAAGATGTTAAATAATAAGTTTTAAACATCCGCGAGTTCAATAAAATTGTTTTATAAATATCAAGGTTAAGTAAATTATAGATAATTCCATATTTTGGAACTCTTATATTTATTTACTACCCAGAATATCGTATAGTATTATACTGAATACATGAAGAACGAAGAACATAATTCACACCACAACTTTGCCCATTACAAGCGAAGGGACCATTGTAATCCGAAAATGGAGAATATTGAATTACATAACAGGGCTATTCTATATATTGTTAGAAACTAAGTCCGTATATCGTTTCTTTCAAGTCATTATGATTAGTTTGTATCGAAATGTAATTAGAACCCCAACATTGATCTTTCAATAGATTATTCAAGTAAAATGTTTGTCTTTTATATAAATCGAAGGTAACAAAAATTTTAACGTACAGACGTATTTTTTTGTTCCTTTCTCATAATATTTTTCGATATTATTACTTTAGAAATAACAGTTACTTCTGGTTAAATATATGTACGAATATTATCAATAGATTTTCTTTCATTGGGGATTCATTGAGGATTCATTCACAATTATTTATTATTAAAATTTACTATTATCTAAAGTTCACATTTCCCTCCAATGTAAAAAAAATCAAACTCGTAATTCGTCATATTGTTCTTGCTAATTTATTAATGTTCTATACCATTCTGCCAAATCTACAGTAAATGCTTCTTTTAAACAATTCGTATGGCTTATTAATAACAATATAACATTTCTGTATTACGATTGTTGTCTCAAAATGAATCATGGAATCGCTCCACCTGATGACTATTCGTGAATTTCTGACCACACTGTATATAGAATTAAAAAAGTGGTAAAATTTAGATTTTTATGTGTTAATTTTTTTTAAGTAGTGCAGCAATACATCAACGGTCAATTTATTAGGTGCGCAACTAAGTTTTCGCTGTTTTTCAAGAGATGGCTCCAGTAGTAAGTGCTGATCGATTGTAACATAACCAAAACGTCATGAACCAAGCTTAGACATATGGTAAACAAACCGCTTTGACACATTAGTGATTTTGTTTTTGCGTCATATACTTTTGATTGTGTGAAAATGTCTGATTTTGTTCCAAATAACCGTCGTTTGCGGGAAGTGTTGCTTTTCTTCTTTCATTCGAAGAAAACGGCGGCTGAAGCGCATCGAGAACTTCAAAAAGTTTACAGAGATGCTGCTCTAAGTGAAACAACGTGCCGTGATTGGTTTCGTCGCTTCAAAGATGGTGATTTCGATGTTGACGACCGTTCGCGTGAAGGAAGGCCAAAAACCTTCGAAGACGCTGAATTGGAGGTATTGCTCGATGAGGATCCATGCCAAATGCAAAAAGAGCTTGCTTCAGCATTAGGAGTTACCCGCCAAGCCATTTCCCAGCGATTGCATGCGTTGGGAATGATTCAAAAACAAGGAACTAGGGTTCCTTATGATTCGAAGCCAAGAAACGTTGAGCGTCGTTTTTTCGCCTGTGAACAACTGCTCCAGCGGCAAAAAAGGAAGGGTTTTCTTCATCGCATCGTTATGGGTGATGAAAAATGGATTCATTACAGCAACCCAAAGAGAACAAAATCATGGGGACTGCACGGTCATGCTTTTACGTCGTCGGTTCGGCCGAATATTCACGCTGCGATGGTTTTGCTGTGTAGTTGGTGGGATCAGGACGATGTTATTTATTATGAGCTGTTGAAACCTAACGAAACCATCACTGGGGAACGGTATCGAACTCAGTTGATGCGATTGAGCAGAGCACTGCGCGAAAAGCGGCCACGATATGAGCAGAGGCACGAAAAAGTGACTCTACAGCATGACAACGCTCGGCGTCACGTTGCCAAATCCGTTAAAACCTACTTTGAAAAGCTCAAATGCGAGGTCCTACCCCAACCGCCATATTCCCCAGATATTGCGCCATCCGATTATTACTTGTTCCGTTCGATGGCACATGGTCTGGCTAATCAGCAGTTCCGCTCATAAGAAGACATCTCAAAATGGCCTTATTCGTGGATAGCCTCAAAAGACGAACACTTCTACCGTGACGGTATTCGAGCTTTGCCAGAAAGATGGGAAAAAGTTGTCGCTAGCGATGGGAGATATTTTGAATGATTCATTTGTAAACAGTTTTTCACAATAAAGTTGCATTTTCATCAAAAAAAACAGCGACAACCTAGTTGCGCACCTAATACTAATTGATAATAAATCAGCTGCTTGATCAATACCAATTTTTTTTCTTAAGATGGGATACAATTGTTGACTCTGATACATTGTCAAGGAATAAACTCGATTGTATTTAGTTAAACTACAACTAAAACGAGACCTTATTTTAGTAGAACAAAAAAGCAATACATCAGAAAAAGATCATTTGATTACGTAGAAAATCTTTTCCAAATATCTTTCTTTTTCTTTCGTCGACATAAATTGTATAAAGTTATAATAAATTTCTACCACGGATCCATTTCCATGAATACACTCTTCTTTTTTTTCAACAGAACTTCTGAAACTCGAGTGTTAGAACAATAAAACAGTGAGTAGGTTTTTGTTGCGTTCGAAATAACCAATCACTGGTTGTCAGGAACAAAATAAACGCGCTCGGACGACTATCTTTTGTTTCTTCTTCCTTCCCGTTGTCTCTGCGCGGTGAATTGATGTCCGCTTTGTCGACGACAAGCCTACTATGAGAAATCTTAACGAACCCAAACAAACTGCTTGTCTGACGTCGATTGTTTCGGAATTGCACTAAGTGGCTTCGTGTTTTATTAACTTTTGTTACGTCGAGGTTTTTGTTGAATAATTTATTGCCTGTCTGTAGCAGACTTGGAGCGACAAACTGTAAAACTACATATTTATATTTAAAGTGGGTAACAGCGTGTAACAAAATGTCGTTTATTAAAATTAGGTATCCATAAATTTTCTTTTTTGAAGAATGAATAGGGTTTTTCAGTTTGTAAATTTGTTATAAAATAAAACGTCGTAACGTTTATAAGGTGTAACAAAAGAATGTATACATCCCTTACAAAATTTTAGGCAAATACATTTCTAAAGACATTGTAAAGATTTTGTTTATATTTTGGATTATTTGACAGTTTATTTGGGTAAATTTCGGTGTTCCGCAGGGTAGGCACGTAGGCCCAATACTGTTCTTACATGTTATAAGCCCATTATTAATGAAGATGACAATATTTTTATCGAAACAATATTCAGCTTGCTAATTATTCATGTGGCGAATGATGTAAAGGTTTTAACATGCCATTCTTTCCGTGTTAAAAGTCGTTGGTCATCATTGATGGATATAATACCAGTAAATAATAACGGTATTAATAATAATAATATTAATACATGCATTGGCATTCCGCCAACAGCTTGACGCTAATTACAGGGAGGTTTCTGTAAACGATGAGTTATTATTACACTAGTGATGCAACTTAAGATCTACAAAGATGGTTCGATAAGTATGTGGCCTGGTGCAGGGATGACACGAATTCCGCCCAAAATTCTTTACCATTCTTTAGAACCATCCTATGTTAGGTTAAATATGGCCGTAAATAACTATCCGTTAATTGATTTATGCTTGACAGTGTGCCAAAGTAAAAGTCTCATGTGATTTTTTTAACAATGGAGTAAATTGCGACCAGTGATAAAGTACTTCTATTTGAAATGCTTTACACCAATTGAAAAGTAGAGTTGGACTCGGCACTATTAAAGTCTCTTACTTCGGCTTCATTAACCAAAAACTGGGTTTCTGAATTTAAACGTGCAGAAAAGAAACTAAAAATGAGTTTTCTCGACAGGAAAAGTTATGGCAACTGTGTTTATTACGAATTATCTTCGTCGACTACTTAGAAAAGAAGAAAACAGTAAATGGGGGATTATTTCGACAATTTGTTTTAACAAATGAACAACCAAATCAAAGAGAGAGTGTTTCCCATCAGGATCTGTGATCGCCATGAATTGAGATTTCAATTAATTCTTCCTTCGCCCGATTTTCCAGATTTAGCACCTAGGTATTATTATTTCAAAAATTGAAAAGATAATTAAGCAGAAAGATATTTTCGTTCAAAATAATACTATTGCAAACAGCTATTTTAGGACTTACATCCATCGATCTACAATGAAGGCATTGTTGGCTAACTCAGAGTACTTTTTACCTTTTGCAGGTGTGTGTAGTTGAGGGCACTATATCTGTCTTTTCATATTTCCATCAATCCCTTTTTATCCCGCGTGACTCTAACCTCTTCCAGCTACGTTCCCTTGGGTTTGACACATTTCTTCTTGCCTACGCTCCTGGCTTTAAATACTTGTCTGATTATTCCCTGCTTAGGCATCCTTTTCACGTGACTATACCATAGGAGGCCTTTATGAAAGTGAATATTTGCGAATTAATAAAGAAAAGACAAAGACAATGATAATGGGAAGAAATCCAGGATAATATGCAATAAAGATAGATGAGGAAAAAGTAGACAAAAAAAAATTAAGTAAGTATTTGGAATCAATATTGATACAAGGCGGATAAAAGAGGAAATAATAGAGAAAAGAACAGCAAAAGTATTTTCATCCAATTCCGAGGTACGATATATTGCTGCAAATAACTAGTTTAGGACTTAGATTCATCGATCTACAATGAAGACATTACTGACGAATAGAGTATCGTTGGAATGACTAACTCTTGCGACTAGAAGACTATTAAAAAGCAAATAAAAAACATTTTCTCTATTAAACCACCTAGTTATCCATTCATTCTTATAAGTATTTGAAAATAATATTAAATTCAACCTCTAGTGTCTGTTTTCTGAGATTAAACAAGTCTTTCTTCCTGCTATTTAGATAATATAGAAACTATCTCTCAGGCAGTTCACGTAGGAATTATGAACATCAAAATTTTATACTCCTTGTGACATTTAGCGATTGTTTTTTTCTTATTTTCTAAGATATAATAAAGCCGTTCGTTTGGGCAGTTAATTTTTTATCGTCCTTGATTACCCGTTTACCATTTTCATACGGAGGAAAAGGCAAAATAGGGCAGACCCTCGTAAAAAACATCAAAATATACGCAATTTTATGCAGGTAGCGATAAATTTTTATTCGTACCTTGCGACTGCGTCATTCCAATGATAAAATTGTATCAAAATAAATGGCAACGGAACAACGAAATATAAACGGACATTTTTTCGCCATCGTTTTTCGCGGTAGTTGTGAGAAAATAGTTATCCATCGTAAAGTCATCGAGGCGCAAAAACTTTCCTCGCTTTCTTTTTTGTTCCGGCTCTTCTCCCTTAACGGGCAAAAATTCCGAATGGATCACACGGTCAATAAAATCCACATTAGTGCGCTTGTTAAAGGGCATCGTAACATCGCATTAGGTAACCCTGTGGGCCCGTGTTTATTATCCACGGTACGCTTTACTACCAATTTTACTCCCTATTACTGGCTCATATTTCATTCGTGTTGTTGCTTTTTTGGGGTCAGTCTTAAAATTGAAACGAGATCGAGAAACTGAAGTGTATGACGTCGTAGAAGGAAGGGCAAACAACTCGACGTCTCGTTAGCAAGATCCTTCGGGACAACGTGGTAATATGTCAGACACTGTCTGGAATATCATTCGTGACAACTACTTCGTCAGTAAATACTAAAAATGTAGTCCCTTGTATGATCGATCATCTGTCTACCAAGATACAATTAGATACAAGAGTTTTAATGCTTGTTTACACAAGTAAGTATTTATTCTTCGATTAAATTGTAATATTTTTAATTACTCGCTTAATTCTTGTGCCTTTCTACCCACTGCGATTGGCCTAGTGAGCAAGCAATTCGTGCAGTTATTGATCGTTTTCGCCCTAATTTTACTCTTTTCGATTCAAAACTATCAACAAGCAAAGAAATGTGCGTACCGAAGAGAATATTGTTGCTGTAACACGAAGTATTGAGGAAGACGCCGAAATGTCGATTCGTCGTCGTTCTCGACTCATTGGCCTTTGTCCTCCTACTACGTGGAAAATTTTACGTAAGGATCTTGGCTTACGTGCCTATAAAATACAGCTCGTGCAAGAATTGAAACCAAACGACCATCGCTTGCGTCGCATTTTTGCTGATTGGGCTCATTTGAAACAGGACGAAAATTAGCATTTTTATCAAAGAGTTGTGTTTAGTGATGAAGCTCATTTCTGGTTAAATGGCTACGTCAATAAGCAAAATTTCCGTATTTCGAGCGAAGACAATCTTCAAGCCGTTAACGAATCACCATTACATCCATTAAAATTGACTGTTTGGTGCGGTTTACACGCTGGCGGCATCATCGGTCCTTATTTCTTTTGAAATGAGGAAAGAGTTGCCGTTACGGTGAATTGCGAACGCTATTGAGCCATGCTGACTGAATTTTTGTTTCCAAAAATTAATCAGCTAAACATCGACATTTGGTTCCAATAAGACGGCGCAAGTTGCCATACAGCACGCTTAACAATCGATTTATTGCAAAATCAATTTGGTGACAACTTTATTCGCAGAAGTGGTATTGTTCACTGGCTCCCTCGTTCATGCGATTTAACACCTCTGGGTTACTTTTTATGGGGCTATGTTAAGTCATTGGATTATGCCACCAAACCAGCAACTCTTGAAGCATTGGAAGCCAATATTCAAGCCACCATTGACGCCATACGGCCAGATTCATTGGAAAGAGTAGTCAAAAATTGGACTGATCGAATGGAGCATGTAACTCATAGCCGCGGCGGACATACATATGCCCGACATTATATTTCAAAAATAAATGCCTTGTACTATCATTTAAAGTTATCAAGCTATTAAAAAACGTCCGTTATTTAAAAATTTTAAAATACGAAAATGAGTGTGGAGTCGATGTTTAAATGATAAAAGTTGATTACTTAACATCGTATTTCTTCCATCGTAAATTGAGAGGGTCCTCTAGTCTTTAAAGTTGAAATACTTTGTGAAGAAATTGTATTTCTAAGAGGGTTACTTCAAAAACTGCAGAGAATGCAGCATTTTATGTTTCCCTTATCTAAATATCGTAAGTCTTTTATTACTTTCCGTTCCGTTTATGAGGCAAGAGCTGTGGGTATAGTATAAAATATTCCCTCTTGCAAATGACCAGGATGGGAAAATGTGCGTACTTTCATCCAGAAATGGTATCGCAATACATACACTTTAGCACATATACATGGTAAAAGTAAAATAAAATTTCTCTGGTATTGTCTAGGGTCACATCTAGAGATATAAAACTAACAATGCGTTTGTATACGGAATTGTATGCAACGTCTATCACCAAATGCAGATTTGCTAAGGGAAAAAAAAGCGGTAATCCTCGTGCCGAGGCGCGGAGCCGTCGGCCCGTTTCAGCTAGCGTCAGGAAATACGTTGTTTATCCCCGGAGACCTCGTAAAAGTGATCCAATCATCTCCCGTACCGTGAAATCGGAAATCCTCAAAGAAAAACCTCTACGTGCTGACCCCCTAATTCGCCGATACACAAGTGGCGATCGTGACGATCCGATAAGCTTATGCATTAAAATTTTGATTCCGTTAAAACCTGTTTTTATCATACCTTTATATGTGCAAACAGAGCAGAGTATCAATTTTCCATTATTTCGAGGAACGCAGTTTTTTTTTCAAATTATCAATCGCGATTTGGAAGTTCGAAATTTTTTATGTTTGCTTCTTGAAAATGTATTGGGAATCTTTAGTATACGACAGCTTGAAAGGTTATTTTAAGGCCCTTAGCTATTAAATATAAATACGAGGATGATGTGATAAATACCTGTGTTAAAGAATATAAAGCAATTGTTTTGCATTTAGTATGAGGTGAATATATTAATCTTCAACAGCTACGTGTTTTATTGGCAAAATAACAATGTGAAGCACGAATTTTTTTGACCTAGATCTTCGACTAACTTTGAGCATCTGAATCCAAAAATGACCCCAGATTTTGTCGTTCAATTGTCACTTACAGCATTTCCTGGAGTATCCGATCTATGGATAATCTCACTTGATGCTCCAACAGTCAGTCATCATATGTACATCCCATCTACTCTGAAACCGTGCCTCCACGATCTTCAAATCTAGGTGGAATCAATCGCTCACCCTGCTCATAGACTGGTCACATTAATATAGACGAAAAACTTGACGTGATAAAAGAAAATTTACTACAGTTTTGAAAGAAGCGTGCCTATTTAAGTTTGAAACAGCTGAAAATCGAACTCAACAGAAATTGTGTTAAAAATTATTCCCCAGTGCAATAAAAATTTGAGAGGGTATGAGGTAATTGAAGCCTCTTCAAAGATAGGGCGTGCAAGCCTCACTAAATGCGCGTAATTGATAACTGATCTCTGACCAAAAAAACAGTTTCTAAATTCCTTTCTTCGTTTTGAAAGTATTTTGTTCATCTCTACAGATCTTGATGATTTGGCAGCGCAATTTGAAAAGAATTTAAGATTATTTGAGGTGATAAAACTTATTCCACTGCAGTCTAGATCTATTGTGGTCATCGAATCTCTTCGAAGACTGTTAAAAATTATTCCCCAGTACAATAACAATTTGAGAGGCTATGAGGTAATTGAAGCTCCTTCAAAGATAGAGCGTGCAGGCCTCACCAAATGCACGTAATCGACAACTGATTTCTGACCAAAGAAAGAGTTTCTGAATTCCTTTCGTCGTTTTGAAAGTTTTCTGTTCGTCTACGGATATTGATCAATTGATTTGGCAACGCAATTTGAAAAGAATTTAAGATCACTCGAGGTGATAAAACTTATTCCACTGCAATCTAGATCTATTATAGTCATTGAATCTCTTCGGAGACTGTTAAAAATTATTCCCCAGTACAATAAAAATTTGAGAGGCTATGAGGTAATTGAAGCCTCTTCAAAGATATAGCGTGCAAGCCTCACTAAATGCAAGTAATCGGCAACTGATTCCTGACCAAAGAAACAGTTTCTGAATTCCTTTCGTCGTTTTGAAAGTTTTCTGTTAGTCTACAGATATTGATCAATTGATTTGGCAGCGCAATTTGAAAAGAATTTAACATCACTCGAGGTGATAAAACTTATTCCACTGCAATCCGGATCTGTTGTAACCATTGAATCTCTTCGGAGACTCATGCCTTCTTTGCATATGGTCGGTGGAGCCTCTATATAATCCTAGCTTTGTATCATTTGTGCTTTTACACTTTACATTTAAAAATTGCTGATGATCTAGCTGACCGAGCCTCCTCGCTGGGTATTAGATATACATCCTCTAGTGTTGACCCTAAAACATTTAAGTGTCCTTTTCTGTATAGATGATCGAAGTTTTCCTCTGTTGTGTTCCTTATCGAAGCTACCTTGCAGTTTTAAAACCTCGAAATTTTTTTTCGCGAAACATTTGAGAATGAGATATGTATACTGGGTCTTTGTCATACTTTAGCTGACCTTTTTTTTCCTCCAGTAATAAGAATATATTTCGAACTGTTTGTTTAACTTTCAAAATATTAGTACATCAATTGATGACCAATCCGTATGTGTTACATTATATATGAGATGACTTGTTTAGGTAATGATTACATTATTAATGATGTTCAGGAGATATTATTCCATTCAATTGGCAACTCTGCGTTCTGTGTATGTGCAGATATCTAACAGATTAATTGTATTAATTTGGAATAATTATACGGCCTGCATCAAGGATATTTTATCTCTAATGTACAACGATGTAATAATTAATATGCTATGATAATAATAATTGATTGTTAACACATTACTTCGGTGTCTCTTCAATTAATACGTATTAATATTAAGTCTTTATTTAATGATTATTTACCACACTTTTGATAACCGAAATATGATGAAAAGATAATCTGTTATCTAAATGATATTCTCTATAACTGAAGAATTATATTTTTAATAATTTGAACACACATCGCTACTGCAAAACCAGTTCATAAATGCTGTTAAACTATTTTTGGTATCACCATATTTCAATTTCAACACCTTTTACGAACAAAATTACGGCACTGCCTTGGAATCACCTATTTCCGCCATAATAGAAAACCTCGCTAAATAATCCTCCTTTCCACATACCTTTCTTCAAAAGATATGTTGATGACTGTATTTTATCAATATCAGTCCATGCAGACAAACAAACTTTAAACCATTTTAATTCCTTTCATAGAAAAACTTTAATCTGCAACGGAAATCGAAAATAACGGCTTGAATTTCCTGTAAATGTTGTGTTGTTATTTATGCAAGAAAGAGTACTCAACTTTTACTAGATTATAAGATTGGTGAAATATTTTCCCTAGACATTGGATTATTAAGGATTTAGGAGTTCCTTTTGATTCACACTTTTAAACCACACATTCAGCCAGTATCTGAAGGTAATTTTGATGGAGGCTATGGTTGATTAACTTAATCTCTTGAGGTTGATATGCAACAACTTTCCTCATTTTCGTATATTGTATACGTATTTCGGCAACTAAATTGTCGTCATCAGCATGCTGATGATGAAAGGGATTATATATCGACTTTAAGTGATTATAATTTCAAAGCTTAATAAATTAACCAACAGATTCTGATTAGTTCGTTATGGAGAGCCCAACTTTTCGAATGTATTTTCTATCGTGATCGGAGTGAAAATATTTAAATTACACTTGTATTATACATCTACAGATGATGACACGCTTTATCAAATTAAATATAGAATTATAGTACCTGGATGTTGATCCTTTTCACATTAATTTTCGTATTATATATACGTATTTCGACAACTAAGTTGTCATCAGCCGCAGATGATGCCAATTTAGTTGTCGAAATACGAAAATTAGTGTGGAAAAGGGTTATATATCAACCTTAAGTGATTAAGCCAGTATCTGCCTCTGAGTGTAAATTTCTTGGTTTTACTATGTGCATTTCGAGATGCTTTAGAGATCTTAGCCCTTTGTAGTCTCTTTGTTTGGCATACTAGTTGAAATATCTTGATAGTGTATGGTATTTCATATAATCTTCTGACTGTCATTGAATAGGATCCATGAAAGGTTTTTGAGATACTTATTTTACAAGGTAGATGAACAAATAAACTCCCTTGTAATGTAATCTGGTACGAAGACTTCCGCGGTCGTGGTCCATACTATCTGCTTCTGGGCTTCCGGGCTGGAACCGCGTCACTGGTATAACTACCGACGTTTCGTACCCACTCGTATGGGACATCTTCAGGGCTCAACTACTGCTACTGTCTGTCGCACTGAAACCGGTGACGTGGTTCCAGCCCGGAAGCCCAGAAGCAGATGGTATCCCTTGCAATGTGTTTTTTGAGTTTAAATGGGAGTCGTATTTATTTTCTATGTTTTAGAAGCTGCAAAAATTATGTTTTATATATGATACTTATTAATTGTTCTGAAAGTGGGCGTAATACCTGTTGGAAAATAAAGAAAGCAAACGTTTTGCAAATACTTTTTTAATTTTCTCGAAATTGACATCTTAAATTCGAATTTTAAGATTAAAAAGTAAAATGGCGACGAATACAATTCAAATTGTATTATATTAAATACATTTACAAAAATTAATACATATTATTATAAATATGTATATAATATATATACTTTTAGAGGAAAAAAATAATTTTTTAATAAAAAAATATAGGGCATCCATAAACTTTCATAAAACCGAAATTAAATAGTTACCACAAATTTCTGCGTGCGAAGTAGGACCCTTTAAAATTTCAGGTCATTTCAGCGCACCGCAAAAAGGCACTTAACCCTAAATATTCCCAAGATTTTGCAAAGATTCCCTTTTTTCCCCATTACAAGATATGGGCGTTAGGGCTGGCAAAAACCTCTTACTTATAATCTAGTTTGAACAGTATGCACCCCTGTTACCTGTTCTTAATTGGCCCTTCAGGAGCATCCTAGGTTAACGAGGTAACACTTTAGATATTTTCCGGGATATTTAGAAGAGTGGAGGGTGAATGGTCAATTTATTTGCGATATTTATGCAAATGTAATGGTTTTGGGTTGATAAAATATGATACTAATTTCTCGGGAACTTTTTAAAAAATTTTTTGTGCTTTTAAATGTAACACTCCCTCATAAAAATCAAGTAACTGGGATGGCGTGTATTAATAGTCGAATTTAAGTGGACGTGAAATATTCCCAACGTTACAAAAAGAATGTTTTATATGTTTCGGGTATATTAATACGACAGAATATCAATGCTTTTCTATTTCAAGTTAATTTTGCATTCTGGAAACATTTATTCATTTTAAACATTTAAATATCTACAGTAATTAATAGTTATTTGACTTACGTAAATACCTTAAAGCCTTTGTTATGGGTTCACTTTGTTCTATGTTCATTTTCGCCATTTACCGCTTGATTTTCAAAATAGCAAGCAACTATTTGCTAGATAACTTTGAAGGAGCCTATGGTTGATTAACATAATCACACAAAACAAATTCCGAATTTGTTTCGTGCGGGTTTTTGTCGTAGTTTCCCAGGTGCGACACTGTTTAATTATCTGCTGATGATGACAACTTAGTTGTCGAAATACGCATACAGAACACGATAATTAATGTGGAAAGGAGTTATATACCAACCTTAAGCGATTATACTATTTACTAATTGCCAAGACTTTGGCAATCTTCAAAAAGAATATACGTATTACAAAGTATTATTTTGTCCAAACTATCGATCGCTGCGCCTCGGCTCGACTATTGGAGAAACGAATACGTAATATAGTTTATTTAATAGTCGCTAGATGTCAGTTGTCTTTTGTTTGTCTTGGTAACCGTCATATGTTTAAAATGGCTACTCCGCAGCCGAAATCATTTTGTGTTCTCGAGTTTGTGAAGTGCAATTCCGTAATTGTAGTGCAAAGACGTTTCAGGTTGAGCTATCAGTTTGATCCTCCGAATGGGTGGAACATTCGCAGATGGTATCGATAGCTTGCAGATAGAGAATGTGTATGTAAAGGAAAGAGTCCTGATCGGCCTCGTGTTTCTAAAGAAAATGTTGCACGGATTCAAACTGCTTTCCAACGTAATATTTCAAAATCAACTCGTCGTGCCAGACGGGAGTTACAACTGCCTACAACAATAATTTGGCGTGTTTTGAGACGTCGGTTGGTTATGAAGCCGTACAAGTTACAGTTGTTACAAGCTCTACGTCCTGATGACAAACGGAAATACGTGGGTGGCATTTAGTAACGAGGTTCATGATGCTATTGACAATGATAATACTTTCGCACAACGCATCGCGTTCAGTAATGAAGCGACTTTCCATGTTAGTAGTCTTTTAAACAAATACAATGTTCGAATTTGAGGTCTACAGGACCCACATGCAGCCATTGAACATGTACGAGATTCGCCTAAAATCAATGTGTTTTGTGCAATATCCCGATCATCTGTTTACGGCCCATTCTTCTTCAATGGAAACACGGTTAACGGTCAGCAGTATCTCGCTATTTTACAAACCTTGTTGTTTCCGAGGCTGCACGAAGACAACTTCATTTTTTAACAAGATCGGGGCACCTCCTCACCGGAGTCACCAAGTGCGTGAATATCTGAATGAAAGTCTACCGAACCGTTGGATTGATCGTCAAGGAGCTGGCGACTTAGTATGTCTCAGCTGGACTCCACGGCCACCGGATTTGACACCCTGTGACTTCTTCCTGTGGGACTGCCACAGAACCTGAAAGAGTTGAAGAACCGGATCCGTACTGCCATAACATCAGTGACGAAGGACATGCTTGCCCGAGTATGAGAGGAATTTGAGTATCGATGTGATATTGTTCGTGTCGCTGATGGAGGACATATTGAACATCTGTAATCTGAACTTGAGAGGTTCGCAAATATGTGTGTAAAGTTTCATATTCGTTTGTCTTAAAGTTTAATAAATATATGCATTCAAAATACGTATATTCTTTTTGAAACACTTCCTATTATGTAAACGTTAAACTAGAAGGACAATATTAGTAAAATAAGAGAGAATCATACATCCATCTCTCGAATCCAAACGGATATTATTATATGTATGTGTACACACCATGGAAAGGATGCGAAACAATCTCATACATTTATGTATACATAATTAAGTGCTTTTTCCGATGTTTATTAATGAATAACCGTTTTTTTTTCGTGCTAAGTATATCGTATGTATTAATTGGAGAATTTTTGTTTCTAAAATTTCTGCCTTACGTAGGAAACGAACCTACAATCGTCTGCGAAACGAAAAGTCATAGGTTCGGTTCTTATTTAAGGAAGACATCTTTAAAAAAATATTCTGAAGTTAATTTTTCCTCCATGTAGACGTTAGATCGTGCTTCCACTTTTATCCAAGAGATGGACGTATAATCTCTCTCATCATACGATTCTTATCGAAGATAATATTAAAGATGAAAACATTTACACGAATTAGAGTTCCGTGAGAGCCGCTTAAACGAAACCTCGCCGCCACATTGTTAAATTTTAGCATAATTAACTTTATACGTCCTCCGAATTTCGTCCAAATCCTTTTTAAAGGAGGCCTGAGGAAAAAAATCCACGCATCACGAAGGGACGGCGAACGCGAACGCCTATTACACGATATTATGTTGTGCCGGTATTCCTAGAAACAGGATACAACTACACTTGCAAATCCCTAAGTCGGTTTAAATCTAAAGTCCCGGCAGAACAAGACGTTTTTGCTTTAAAGCTTGGATTATGCTAACGTAACCCTCTGCGTAATGCTCACTTTTTGATGATTGTCAGTTTAATGTTGTTTTCGTGATGCCAGCCGTTTTATGTATTAACGTGCTCTCACCTAAAGAGGTAAATTGTATTTTGTTGTAATAGGTGCTAGGAATAAGCTTGTAGATTAACTGAAAACGTTATTTAGGGCGTATTATGTTACATTCATTTGGTGCCTCTATTTACGATTGAATTAGAACTGCTGCTACAAAATTAAATTGAAATTTTGTGATGAAACACTTTCGGAGTGTATTTCGTGGAATTAAATTGTTAGCGCGTGTAAGAAGGTAATTAGTACGTGTGTGTATTGAAATAGATCGTTGACTAAATAATTACCCCACATTATAAATAAATTAAAATAATGCAAAAAATGCACTTATTAACATAGATTAGATGTAAACTATTATTTTCCGCTATTCCATCGTTAATTAAATACACAGAAATCAATTAAAAATTTCTGCGCTGGAGGAGGACCCGAACCTCAACCTGCCGTTTCCTAGACGGCTGTTCTGCCAATTAAACCACCAGGCAGTACAACTTCTAGTCCTCTAATTGATTTCTGTTAATTTAATTCACGATGGAACAGCAGAAAATAATTGTTTGTTCATATATAATTATTAATATCATAATAACTTGGCTGCGAGTTTTAAAATACAAAGGGTACCAGGAAAGTTTTGTAATACAGCTTTGTTTATTTAATTTTTTCAAAGTAATTTCCTCTACACTCAATACACCTCTTCATCCTCCGAAACCAATCTTTAAACCAGTTCTGCCAAGTTTCACTAGGGAGTAAAGCACACTCGTTGTCCCAAGCCCGCAGAATGTCCTCATCACTGGAAAACCGCCTCCCTTTTAGCTTCGTTTTCACATGCGGAAACAGTGCAAAGTCGCAGGGAGCAAGATCTGGACTGTAGGAAGGGTGATCGAGAAGTTTCAATCCTGTCGTGGTCAAATATTGGGTGCAGGCTTTGGCGCGGTGAGCTGAAGCATTATCGTGATGGAGAAACCAGGTGTCCATTCTTGACTTTGGCCGCAGGTTCTTCATAGATCCAATAACTTTAGGCAAGCACTGTTTAGTATACCACTTAGCTGTGACTGTCTCCTGTGTGTCCAAAACGACGCGTTCCACAATTCCATTCGATTTGAAAGATACTGCTATCATATTCTTCTTTACAGATCGGGATTTTCTGACAACTACGGATGTGTCCTCATCATCAAAGACCCAAACTTTGTTTTGAGCTTTGGTCGGCACATCGTAATAGTACAACCAAGTGTCGTCACCTGTCACGATGTTGTTCACGTACCGAGAATGTTCCTTATTATACTTTTTAGCATCTCCTGTCACCAAGTCGCACGTCGTGTCATTTGCTCTTCAGTCAGTCGATGCGGCACACAGAGAGAACAAAGTTTCTTCATGTACAAATGATCATGCAGAATCGAAAGAATTGCTGGTGCATTTAGGCCTGAAGTAGGTTGGTAGGTCACTCGCCTGTCCTCGCCAAACATTTTCCTAACAGTAGTAACAGCATCCTCCACAGTCAAATTTCCTCTTTGGAATTCTCTATACCACCTGAATATAGTTGTGCGTTGTGGAGAAACATCACCTAGTGCAAGAGTCATTTCTTCGAAGCACTGATCTATGTTTAAACCACGCACGAAATTATAACGCAAAACTGCCCTTATCTCATTTCGTGACCACGACGCCATCGCAAGCACTTTACACTCTCACTGCTAATGAATAACTGAGCCCATCGGCATGGCGCGGCGGCTACTATGCATGTATGAACATGTCTTAACATGCAGCTACAAGCAGGATCGTACGATTCATTGTTGCGTCATATTGCAAAACTTTCCTAGTACACTTTGTAAATATTAGATCTGTTTCCATAGTGAAATTTATGGCGTATTAATGGACTCGAAGTTGTAAGGTGGCTTAATTGGTAGAGCAGCCGTCTAGAAAATGGCAGGCAGAGGTTCGAGTCTTTCTCCAGCGCAATTTTTAATTGATTTCTGTGAATTTAATTCACGATGGAATAGCAAAAAATAATTGTTTTCATTAATTCCCATCGTAAAGGAACTTAATTGTATGTTTATATATCATTATTAATATCATAAATTAGATGTGTTTGGAAACGTAATTCCTAATCTCATACACCACCAGATAGAGATAGAGTCCATGCCAGCCGATATATCGAGTTTTTCGATAAGGACATAATTTTGTATTTAAATAAAACAGAATAATTGAGATATTGGTCTGAAATTTATTCTAGGGGAAGTACACATATTACATTTAACTATGGAATTCGATCTCGTTCGTATGACCACCGCGAGCACGTTTGCAGCGATAGATTTTTTGGAGCCAAATTTCCACCACTCATTCACACATATCGGCCAGAACGTGGGTAATTTCGCGTTCGATAGCTGAGCCCCTCTAACGTTGTTGGCTTGTTGGCATAAACCAATGACTTAAAAAGAAATCCGACGGTGTTAAATCGCTTGAACGAGATGGCTACTCGATCGGACGATTTCTCGAGATTACACGGTTAGCGAACTTCCACTTTGTTTGACCAGCTATGTAGCATTTGCCACCATCTAATTGGAACCACATATCACCGATGTTAGGTCCATCCAGTTCTAGCCAGAAGTAGTCCTTCAACATGAAACAATAGCGAACTCTATTCGTAATATGCCGATCATCTTCATCGGCGAAAAAATATGGTCCGGTCACACCTCCGCCATGAAATTTGTCACTTTTTGTGGTTATAATGGAGTCTCCTGAAGCACGTGTGGGTTTGATGCTATCCAATGACGCATATTTTGCTTATTGGCAAAGCCGTTGAGCGAAAAATGAGCTTTGAGATGATTTTTCGATGATTTTCAGGATTTGCTTTAAATTTTAACAGAACCCAATCGGAGAAGTTTCGGCGCTTCAAATGATCAAGAGGTTTCAGTTCTTGAGTTGGTCTTTTAGGAAAGTCAAGATCTTTACACAAATTCATCCTAATGTGGTTTGAGAAATTCGCAGTTCCTATGATTTGACTCATTTTGAACGGACACCTGCAATATTTTTGGTACTTTGACGGGTGGGTGTTTTTACCTGCGAAAACTGCTTAGGCAACAATTTAAGATAGTGACAGACGCTGAAACTTACGTACCTCAGAGACATCCAAAAATAGAATCCATGGGTATGTAAGAGTGTCCCCTCCTTCAAAAAAGATCCGACACGATCTTCGTTTGAAAGGCTCATGGCCAGCATCTTTTAGAATCAGGAGTTATTCTTATTGAATACACGCCAAAGAAGACTCCAATAACAGCAATTATCATCGTAATATGATAACAAAATTTGGTACAGCTTTTAGCTAATAACATCAAGATTTGAACCGCCAAGAAGTAGCTTTGCTTCATAATAATGTGCAAATTTACAAGACTGTCAAAATGCTCATCCTTCTGCGAGTGTAACTTTTTTGAGCAGACGTACCCAATAATATAGTCCAGCTTTGCCTGTATCAAGCTTCTTTTCATTTAAAAAATTCGAAAAAGTAATTTGGAGGGTGCCTCTTTGTAGACAATAATCAATTGAATAAGGCTACGATATTTGACGACCAACAAAAATCTTTTTTTCTAATAGAGTGCAGTCATTGCTCGACAAGCGGTACAAATACGTTGAAATCAAAATTACGTTCAAAATTAAAATTATTGAAAGAAATTATAGGTCTTTTATTCCACTAGTAGATAAACTTTTCTAGTTCCCCTCGTAATAAATGTTTTTCAAGCAGTCATTTTTTTAGATAAAATCAACAAAAACATTTTTTTTTAAATCGTTGATTTATTTGTTTTTGTTCCTTTGGAGTTGTTGTTCTATGTAACATAGTGTAACTGACTATTTGAAATTACTGTTAGCGACCAAAAAAACGCTGTTACGTCGATTTTTCAAACTTGTAATTTGCAAAGCACGGAAAATACAAAGTAATTATTAACATGAACAAACACAAGCACTATGTATATGAATAAATATGTATACTTCGTTTATTTGTATGCTTTTTTAACGAAGTGTGCTATTTTATTTTTAAAATATTTGCTTTTAATTATCTCATAATGAAGACGTACACTGTTTGCGCTTGCAAATATTTTTATAATCTCACTCGATGGGTATTTCGTAGGTTTCAAACGTATTTTTCACGAAACTAAAAATGTGAAATACCACAGTTGAAACAAAAATACTGATAATTAAATACAACCCGTGGTTTCTCTCATTTATTTGTTACAAAATCAATTATTTCTGATATAGCAACTTCAAACTCATTTGTGTGTCTTGGGGCGAGGAGGTAGGAAAGTAACGAATTAATTTTGTTTTTCTTTGTATTGTGACTTTAGTAAAGCAAGTACTATCTAGTGAATGAAGGTAAACACTACATATTTCAGAGAATCTTAAGAAAATATACGTTGTATATTTTAGTTTGGGTTAATATGTTTATTTTGAAACGCAAATTTATATTTTAACCCACCAAAATATCATTTTATAGTTTATGTATCTCTAAAATAACGCTTCCTATACTCGTTTCAAATTACGTCGAGGTTTTTCTAACATTAACATTTAAAAAAACATATATTCTATTCGGTATACGAAGGAGGGTCAAAATATTCTTTGTTTGATAAAGACAATATAATATTTTTGAATATTATGTGCGCAAATAAGTTCTCGCTGTTTTTTTGATGAAAATGCAACTTTATTGTGAAAAAATGTTTACAAATGAATCATTCAAAATATTGCCCATCGCTAGCGACAATTTTTCTCCATCTTTCTGGCAGAGCTCGAATACCGTCACGGTAGAAGTGTTCGTCTTTTGAGGCTATCCACGAATCAAGCCATTTCGAGATGTCTTCTTATGAGCGGAACTGCTGATTAGCCAGACCATGTGCCATCGAACGGAACAAGTAATAATCGGACGGCGCAATATCTAGGGAATATGGCGGGTGAGGTAGGACCTCCCATTTGAGCGCTTCTAAGTAGGTTTTAACGGGTTTGGCAACGTGAGGCCGAGCGTTGTCATGCTGTAGAATCACTTTTTCGTACCTCTGCTCGTATTGTGGCCGCTTTTCGCGCAGTGCTCGGCTCAATCGCATCAATTGAGTTCGATACCGTTCCCCAGTGATGACTTCTTCGGTTTCAACAGCTAATAATAAATAACACCGCCCTGGTCTCACCAAATACACAGCAAAACCTTCGCAGCGTGAATATTCGGCCGAACCGACGACTTAGAAGCATGACCGGGCAGTCCCCATGATTTTGTTTTCCCTCGGGGGGTGCTGTACTGAATCCATTTTTCATCACCCGTAACGATGCGATGAAGAAAACCCTTCCTTTTTGCCGCTGGAGCAGTTGTTCATAGGCGAAAAAACGACGCTCAACGTCTCTTGGCTTCAAATCATAAGGAACCCAAGTTCCTTGTTTTTGAATCATTCCCAACGCATGCAATCGCTGGGAAATGGCTTGGCGGGTAACTCCTAATGCTGAAGCAAGCTCTTTTAGCGTTTGAAAAACAGCGAGAACTTAGTTGCGCACCTAATAGAAGAATCCCACTAATATATCGTCTACGTATTTAAACTAAAATACACTGCTCAAAACAATTAGGGGATATTTGTCAAAATGGTAATAGAATAAATAAATAAAGAATCTAGCACCTCATGTACCATAGTACAAAGTTTTCAAATATGATACCGAACGTATTGACACGTTTGAACTTGTACTAAGGTACTAGAGTGAATAAATATCATTAAATGAATACACTATTATGAGACTTTATAAGAAGTTTTATTATTAAAATGACGAAAAATCTATCGCTAATAATGTACATGATCTCAACGAACGGCAATAAAGATTTGACATCTCGTCGGCATTCATTGAATCAGGACATCAAAAAATTCTTGTGGAATATTATTCCATTCCTCTACCAGAGCAATTTGAAGCTCCTGAATTGTACGTGATGGCATATTTCTTGTTGCAACACGTCTTCATAAGGCATCCCGAACATGTTCGATAGGTTTACTATCAGCAAAATTTGGTGCCCAGTACATTCTATTGATTCCCAATTGTTCAATCTAGTTGTTCACGATGTTTGCTCAATGTAGACGAGTATTGTCGTCCATTAAAATGAATCTTTCATCCATAGCGCCAGCGTACGGAAGAACAAGGGGTTTCAAAGTTTAAGTCAGATATCTCTGAGCAGTCAGGTAACCTGTATGACATAAAGGTCTGTATGACCTCCTACACTTATCCCAGCCCATACCATTGCACCCTAACCTTCATATTGCGGCCTTTCTCGAACAAATTTTGGATAATTACATGTTCCAGGTTCACGCCAAATTAAAATAAGTCTACTATCTGGATTTAAGGCGAATCTGAATTCGTCACAAAACAATACTTGTGCCCCATCATCGTGATTCCAATTTCTATGCTTCTCGGCCCATATTCTTCGTGACCATTTATGAAGAGCAGTTAGTAGAACGCATAGGTCTTCGAGCATACATGCTACAGACGATTTCTTATTGTTTGAATTGATACTACTCTTCCAGTAACAACAGCAAGTGCGCTTCTAACCCGCGTTGCGTTATGAGTACGATTTATACGTGTAAATACTGTTAGGTATCGATCATCTCTTGGTGTTGTAAATGCTGGGCGCCCTTGTCCTTATCTTCTCTGAACATCTCCAGTTTCTAAAAACCGATTCCACAAACGCGAATTCATACTTTAGCTGACTGCAAAAACTTCAGTAACAGCTTGCTATTTCCGCCCACCTTCCAATTTACCTGTGGCTCTCCAAGCCTGTGCATGAGGGAAATCGCGTTGCCTTTCCATTATTACCCATAATTTCAATTAAAAAATTAGCTATGATACAGAAAATGATAAAACCTAACTAAAGTCGAGATTGCTCGCATACGCGCTTTTATACTCTCATGCAGTGGCGGTTCGCGCAGGCGCTGCACTGAAGCGTTGTACAAATTGAAGCATGTCAATCTTTTCTATTTCTTATTTAAAAGAGAGTTACAATATAAAAATATTTGTGTGTCTTATTATATTTATTTATTTTATTATTATTTATTCAACTATTCTCTAATGGTTTTGAGCAGTGTAGAATGTGTATGTTGGTAAAATATGGTTTAAAATATTATTTTCTAATGCGTCGATAAAGATATCCGTTACGAGAGGACTGCTTCCCATTACAGTAAGATCTAGAGAGTTAGATTCTTCAAATAATGTCCTAGTTGGTGAAACTAGTCACAGTAAATATATAATATAGTGTAAAATTTAGACAAAGTCCTTCATTTATTCCTTAGTGTAATGAAATTTCACAAATTAACCTCAACATTCAACTATAAGATTCCTTTTCCTCCTTTTTGACATAGCCACCTTATAATACATTTCGACCAAGAATTTTCCAATTTGTTTAATGCGATTGTAATATAATTCGTTCAGCTATGATGTCTCAGCGTTGCCTAGTTACATATTTTAAAGAAAAATACGCGAGAATTCTAAGAAAAGAGATTTTTCAAGTGGGATAAAATACAATGTTTTCAGTGAAACAGAAACGTAGTGGAATGAAACAACGGCGTCGTTTTATAGGACACCTGTTCAATGAAATGTGCATAAATTATATCCAGCATTTGTTTTACGCTCTTTGTAAAAATCGAAATCAATACTTTATAGCGCTCTGTGCGATTCTCAGGTTAGCTAATAACAAATACTTGTCAACGTTATGTGTTTAGTAATGATGTTAAGTAGAAGTCGGCTTTTCTTCACCTTGAAACACACAGATAGACAACTGGCGTTTATTTTCTGGCTCGTGCGAGTAAATCCAAGATTCATCACCACTGACAATGTTGTACACGTTTTTAGAGTTTCCGGCGTAGGAACGATCTAGATTCAACAGGAAACTAATTTTTTTACACACAAATCTTTATGCAAAATTTTTTGAATTGAGGTCTTTGAAATCCCCAATAATACTTCCATCTGGCGATATGTCACATGTTGATCTTCGTTGACGATCTTGAGCACAGCATCGACATTTTCTTGAGAGACTGCCGTTTTTGGTGAACCTGCGATTGGATCGTCGCTAAAACTAATCCGCCCACGTTTGAATTCTCCATACCAACGAAAAATTGTTGACTGATGTGGTGCTTCACTGCCGAAAACATAAACTAACTCGGCGAAGCATTCTAGTTGAGATAATTGTCTTCGAAAATTATAAAAAATTATTCCGCGAAAATGTTCTTGGTTTAATTCCATTTTTCAACTAACTTGTCAACTTTGACAGTTCGTTGTATCTACAACACTACACGTATCGCACTGAAACTTTGGATTTAAGTTAACTAAAGATGGAGGTTAATTCTCAGTACTAACATTTGATTAGTGGCGCCCTCTATGTCCCACTATGTAAAACTTAAAAGATATCCGACGTAGGTAGTTTGAAATCACCTATTCGATAAAATAAGATGTTAGTTAAAAGAGCTCCAAGTGCGGAAATAAACGTTTCCAAGTCTTCCAAGTCTTCCAAGACGTATCATACTCGTATATCCATCTAAGCAGCAATATTTAATAAAATAAACAAAATAGATCTTTTAAAACTAAATATTATACGTCATTTAGACTGGATTGCATATTGTGCAAACATGCATTTTTGGAACAATAGATTTGAACAGTAAAACAAATTCTCAGAATCAGAAAAAGCAATCATACAGACCCTTATAACAACACATAATTTTGTCATTTTAGATATATTCCTGTAATAATATAAATACCATTATATGATAACGTAAAACAAGCCTCTGATAATTTTCATAATCCTATTTAAATTTTTAATATCTCATGGGCTTTTTTCCATTTGGCCGTTTACTAAGCTCAAACAATTTAATTAAAAACGTGTGCGTGTATCGCCTACTTGGATGAATTATTTTCCATGTATTAACATGTACAAAATAAGATATCGAAAACGATATACGGGGTGAGGTTAAAATGAAATTAATCGAAAATGTTTTAGAATACGCGAAAATTACATTGAATTCTTTTTTCTTTTAGGGAGTACAGTAGGGTTTGAACGTACTAGTTATATCAGCCATATTCGCTTCCATGTCAAGTATTTACAAACTAAGCAATGATATTTTTTATTTTGACATATAAACTTATACTCTTCATCTACTATTACACAGGTGTTTTAGTCTTTTTGAAATGTATCGTTCCCTTATGCATATGTTTATTGAAATTGTTTTCTATTTCGAAGATTTCGGTGTTGTCAAAGCCGAATTTATATATTTTCTCTAAAGCATATTCAAGTAAGGCCGTTGTATTTATTTTGTTACTAGTTAGACTACATTTGCCTTATATTATCCTGTATATTTTTTGTGTAGATATTGTTTTGGATAACAAGCGCCTCCCTCTGTCGTCCACTGTACTGAAAGACAAAGCGAGAAACGCGTCTATCTCGCTTGTCGATAACTACGTTTTTAGAGCGTATAAGACAGACCCATTGCGCAACGGCTATTTACCATATCATTTCGAAATGATGTGATAGACACTACCAAGGAATCATTCATTAATAACACAAATTTGCCTGACGATCCGTGATATCGGTGAAACATATGAATGTAGTAGATAGGGTGTTATTAATAATAGAATGATTCCTTTTAAGATAGATATTGTTTTGTTTGTCCTACATACATACTTTCACAAGGTAGGCATTTTATTTTGTATACACTGTGTGTTTGTTTTTCTTCAAGAATTTCATGTTTAATTTTGATGAAAAAGGATTCGTTTGTATTTTTCGGTTTATGGGTTATCTTAATGTTGTATTTTCTGAAAAGGTTGTTTAGATTTTCTGAAATGGTTTGGTACATATGGTAAAGTCATGAATTTTGATTTGTCGTTGTTTGTGGTGATATTCGCGGTATTTTCTGTATTTACAATCTCCATTTTGTTTTCCTCTATTTTTGAGTGTGAATAGCTTTTTGTTGGTGTTTTTTTTTCTATGAAGTTCGAAAGGTATTTATTTTTTGAAATATTGTTTTTATTTCATGTCTTTTTAATGTTTTTGTCTAAAAATTTGTAACATATGTCTACTAAGTTATGGATTGTATGTATCTTGTATTTAATGGGAATATTTGGAAAAAAATTCAGTTACTTATTTGAATTGGTAGGTTTTGTGAACCAATCTAAGTGACTGTTACCAACTTTTTGTTT
The DNA here is from genome assembly GCA_031893035.1 of Dermolepida albohirtum. Classification (NCBI taxonomy): domain Eukaryota; kingdom Metazoa; phylum Arthropoda; class Insecta; order Coleoptera; family Scarabaeidae; genus Dermolepida; species Dermolepida albohirtum. The sequence continues at coordinate 225,279 of JAVIWB010001913.1, read as the reverse complement.
ACTATAATATCCCACAACAGCATTAAGTTTAGCACTTTTTTTTCCATTTCTTTGCAACACCAGCACCCTTATATTCACAGAAATAGTTGACTTCTACGATGTGTACATATTTAAAAAATTATCGCAATGATCATCTTCACAGAGACCTAAAAATACCAATACAATACAAAGAAATCAAGAGGTTTGCAGAAAAGTACGAGGAAAGGCTTCACAACCATGTAAATACCGAAATATTGCAGCTTCTAGATAACACCGACTTGAACAGAAAGCTTAAGAGGACCATTGGAACGGTGTAGTGCGTAGTGACAATGAAAAAGCAGAGCATAGTGTATAACGCGTTAGCAAAAGCGTTGAACTAAATGAACTGAGATGTTCCACTGGGGACTTCTTGGACGAGCACCTAGTTTTTAAGACTATAGAGCAAAATTGTAGGTCAGTCTATAACGACCAGTAACAGTTTATTTAAATTATAAAAAAAATATTTAAAAAATTAGAAAATTCGAGTAAACCTGAAATTTGTGAAAATATCTGGAATAGAATTACTTAAATATGTTTTACATAAATATACGGCAAAGATTTCGAAAATCTTCTTAGCATATATTAGAATTTTTACATAAGGAATGTTAAGGTGGTTCAGAAAGATTCGAATATTTCATTTCTTAATTTAAAAGATGTCGGAAGACGGTTATTAATTTTATTCGGAGTGGCAGCAAATAACTTCACTTTAAAAGATTGTTTTCTCGCAATAAGAGCACGCGTGTTTTCCCCGTTCGAGGGTGGAATTGAAGAAAAATAAATCTAACAGTCCCGTTTCCTCCTTTAGATGTCGACTGTCCACGAAACTTTAGTGTAATTTCGTATACTTTCGTATTTTAATGTCGTTTATCTTTGATACTGATAAATCCCTGATGAGGGCAGCTCGGTCGACCCAACTGAGCCGCTTTTTATTAAATATTAACGTCAGTTACACACGGGCAACGGTTTTTAAATTACAATGGCTCTGGCACTGCGCTAAAAACCGCCATCGCTAAAATTGAAAATAACGCCGGTAACCCCGGCAAAGAAAATGAAATTTTGTTTCTAATTTCGGGTCCCCAGCGTGTGCGATTATGTGTGTGTGTCTCTGTGTGTGTGTGTGTGTGTGTGCAACGACCGAACTTTGGCGGTGAAAAAATTGCAATAATGTGCCGGGCCGTATACGAAATGTTCACCCATAAAAGCGGGGGCGACTACATATGTACACGTATTTTGAAGAATTGAATGCGAGACCAATGCGCGAATGGTCGGTCTGGAAGCCGATAGTCCAACGGTTTTAACGCTCCACTGGGCTCAATCCATATCACTTCAACAGTGTGGAAACATTGCTCGCCATTCTGATGTTTTTTTCACTCGCTATCCGATCGCGTCAAATATTACCTATTTGTTATTTTCACGGACCGTTGACGTCTACAAATGTCGTTTTTTGCAATTGTTTATCGTCCAATAAAAAAACCACAATTGATTTTCTAAAAAATTCTAATTGTAACCGCTTTCACAACGTATATATAACACAGAAATTTTAAAAAAAAATTTCTATTCTTCGTGAGGTGCTCGAACCCGCGACCTTATTCTCTCCGGGAGTGTGATATAAAATTATAAATAATTCTCACTTGATTTTCTATTAAAATTTCGTATTTCCTTTTTTACACGTACAGAAGATGAAGGTTTTCTAATAGGGATGATATGATTTTGAAGTGACAATTCGGCCATTTGTAATATGGCATGATCTGTCATTTGTTTTTCATTGTATTCAGTAGTGTTTACAATTTCATCATGGAGAGATATACGCAAGAACAACGTTTACAAATTATTCATTTTTATTATCAAAATAATCGTTCTCCAATTGCAACTTTTCGTGCGCTTTTGCCATTTTATGATCGTAATAATCGTCCAAGTGTGCTCGCTATTCGTCGAATTGTTAAAAATTTTGAGGTTACATTTTCTTTACATAATTTTCAAGTGCCAATAAAACAAAGAACCACTCGAAGTAATGCAAATATTGCTGGCGTTCAGGCAAGTGTTACTGAAGACCGTAATTTATCGATTCTGAGACGTTCTCAACAATTGCGACTGTCTCAAACCACAACCTGGCGGATTTTGAGAAAGGATTTGGGTTTGCATCCCTATAAAATTGTTCTCACTTAAGAACTGAAGCCATTGGACCACCGTAAACGTCGTGAATTTGCTGATTTTGCCTTGGAACAACTTGAAAACGATAACGATTTTTTTAAGAAAATCATCTTCTCTGATGAGGCTCACTTTCATCTGGATGGTGTGGCAAATAAACAAAACTGTCGATTCTGGTGCGAAGAAAATCCACAAATTATTTATGAAAAACCATTACATTCACCTAAATTGACAGTTTGGTGTGGTTTTTGGTATGGTGGAATCATCGGTCCGTACTTCTTTCAAAATGAAGCTGGTAACACCGTTACTGTCAATGGAGAGCGGTATAGATTGATGATAACTAACTTTTTATGGCCGACATTGGAAGAAGTTGATCTTGACAACATTTGGTTCCAACAAGACGGGGCTACGTGCCACACAGCAAATGCATCAATAGAATTATTGCGAGAAAAGTTTGGAGATTCGATTATTTCAAGAAATTGTGATATTGAATGGCCTCCAAGAAGTTGTGATTTAACACCATTAGACTATTTCTTGTGGGGTTATTTGAAGTCATTAGTCTATCGAAATAAACCAGACTCTCTTCAAGCTTTACAAGTCAATATTGAACGTACCATTCATGACATACGACTAGATTTAGTGGAAAAAGTGTTCGAAAATTGGGTTCATCGAATTCGTTCCTGCAGAAGAAGTCGTGGAGGCCATTTGAATGACGTTTTATTTAGAACTTAATTGTATCGATTTTACTTCACATTAAATAAAAAACTTTTGAATTTTCTTAACAATAAATGTGCTTTTTTTTAAAGAAATCACTCTTATTGGAAAACCTTGCACTACTTACATCCTACTCACTCCGTGAGTGCGAAAATAATCATTTTACTCCGCATAATATCCCGCAGATATTACAATTTAAACCTAGTCCAATAGTAGAATAATTAAAACCATGAAATTTTTACAGTTTCTGAAGTACACGAGACGTAAAACAAAAAAAGTAGTACTAAAACGTTTAAGGATAATCATGTCCGCATTTACACCATTTTCGTTCCCATTGCATTTATCTTACATACCACCGCTATCTAATTTCGAGAATAATAGAAAATTATGCATTATACATTTCGCATGTTTTAGTCCTCTCGTCGGCAGTAGCCGGGTGTCCAATGCAACATATATCTAAACAACACATTCCAAGCGGCAGGAAATGAAGCGTTTTGTGAGGAGAAAAGTTGAATTTCTGCACAGGTCTGCATTCGCATAATGGTGACTCATTTGCATATTACTGCACAATGTTACAATGCTTTCGAGATGGCGAGTAGGTGCTGCTTATATCAAGTTTTGATATATTGTCTGCAACAAAATAGCTTATTTAAATGTCAGTGGGAAATAAGAGTGACGGTTGATGTATTTTACAAATCACGTAGATTCTGTTAAAATATGTTAATAGTACCCGCGTGCAATAAATGTGAAATTTATCGTTGTTTGAGTTTACATAAAATATAGAAAAAGAAGAATTTTGATGAAAACTTTTATAGTGGTGCTGTGTTCCTCCAAATGAGCAAAAATCGACTGCAAATATTCATGATCGTACCCATAATATAAAGACCCATATCTAAATGATAATTGCATAATTGTGAACTGGATCTAATAGCAATATGTTACGTCGAATACGTCGAATGTTGATTCCAAACAGAGAAACTTGAAACGTGTAAGATCATTTTCCTTTGGCAGTTTCTCAAATGATTTTTTGATGATCATTCATCATTAAACTAAGGTGCAAGATAATGTTGCAGACAAGTGGTAGTTGATTTTCCACAGAATGCACCAGACGCATCAACATGGTATATATCCTTACGTAATGAAGTGAAGTTCTAATAACATGGGTTGTTATTTTCTTATTTCCCTTGGTGCTCATGGAAACAGTTTGAAAAATATACAGAACAAAATACAATAATAAAGTCCGAAATAAATTGCGAGTTGTTCCAAAGCTGTATGACAAGAACTCAGCACAAAGCCAAGAAAGCAAGAATGAACGAGGACCATTTACGTAGATAAAGATATATAATTTTTGATGGACAATATGGGTGAGGAAGTGAATTAGATATCTGACAGGGAGAACTCATCAACTACATGATCTCTTTTCTAAAGCCAAAGTGAAGGCTCATGAAACAAGATCAAGATTATCTAATGCTAAAAACGCTATAATCAAGGCAACCTGAATAGGCATCTGCAATTGACAATTTATGCTATGTACTCGTATTATGAATGTTTTATTTAAAAAAAATAAACGTTTTAAAATGAAGTTCACAGAAATTGAAACGATTAGACTAATTTTAACAGACACAGCTAGCTTAGATAGTTCACAGCTCACTCTACTGCTTACTAGCATTAGTGTAACCATAATTTTTTGAATATTCAAGTAGAGCACCCTCTATTGTCTACTGTACTTTCCTGGAACTGTAAACCAGCCTTTATACTATACACTATTATTAACGATCAGAACATATTAATATAAATTTGGCAACTTATTTTGCTTACGAGTGCTGGGTGAACTGGCAACTACTTCATATTGTGATCTAACAACATATCTTTAACCATTAACACATTATAGTCCTGTCCACTCTTTCTTGATTTTTCTATGGTTTCTTGGTCATGTTTTAAGAGATGAATTTGATGTGGCCTTATGGTGTTGTGATGAAAGTAGTTTTTTATATGAGTTCCTGGATAATTGGAACACGTGTCCATATTACAAAATAGGAACATAGAAAGTAGTTGTAAGTGATACACAGTGTTTCAAAGCAACCTACAAGAAAAAAACGAGAAATTAAAGAAAATCTGTTTATAAGAATACACTGTGATATCATTGAAAATAGAGTTATAATTAAAGCTGTGCAGAGGTAGAAGAGTATTGTTTTATACGTATCATGGGGTGTCTACTATTTGTCACAATATTGACAATGAGAGAATCAAATTTTTGAGAAAAATAAATCAAAGTCAAAGATAAATGTTTTATTTATTTATACTATACACTTTGATTAACAATATTACTAAATTTATTTACGAATACTTGATATACTAGTAAATGTATCATATTGAGGTTTGTATCCAACAAATATATCCATCGATACTCCACATTAGATCTAGTACTCACTGATTATTGGGTCCTATGATGTTTCTTAATCTTATTAACTCTTCTAAGGGTGTATTTCGGTATACATGCCTCTATACTGTTGTATTGGGTTGGCAACTAAGTACTTTCGGTTTTGTAGTATAAAATAAAACACTTTTTCTTAAACAAAGAATAGTTTTTAATCAATCACATATTTTCCATTTTGCTCAATGACCTTTTGCCAGATTTCTTTCAGCTGCATGATTCCGCGCTCACAAAATGTCTGGTCCTTATCAGCAAAAAACTGAACAAGGTGCGAGTAAAGGTCATCGTCATTTGTGAAAGTTTTACCATTCAAAGAATTCTGAAAACTTCGAAATAAATGGTAATCAGATGGTGCTAGATCAGGGCTGTATGGGGGATGTGGCATCACTTCCCAGCCAAGCTAAAATAGTTTCCCACGAGTTGTCAAAGATGTGTGAGCCCTGCATTATCTTGGTGGAAAACTACACCTTTCCGATTTGACAATTCTGGCCGTTTTTCTTTGATTGCTTCATCAAGTTTTATTAAATGTTGACAGTAAACATCAGAATTGATCGTTTGGTTGCTTGGAAGCAGCTCAAAAAACACAACACCTTTGTAATCCCACGAAATTGACAGCATGATATTTTTTGGAAGCAATTCAGCTTTCGATGTGGTTTGAGCTGGTTTATCGTGTTTGCTCCATGATCGTTTTCGAACTATGTTACTGTATAGGACCCATTTTTCATCACCAGTGGTGATTCTTTTTAAGAAAGGGTCGGTTTCATTTCGTCTAAGGTGCATATCGCAAAAGTTGATTCTTTGTGTTAAATGAATTTCTTTCAATTCGTGAGGTACCCAAATATCAAGCTTCTTAACTAGCCCAAGACATTTTAAATGTTTTTCAATTGTTGTGTGCGATACATGTAGCCTCTCCGAAACCTCTCGAACATATGACAATATGACAATCCTCTTCAATTATGACTTTGATTTGGTCATCATTAACTTCAGTAGGCCGACCAGAACGTTGCTCATCTTTGAGGGAAAAATCTCCAGAACGGAATTTTTTATACCAATTCTGACAAGTGTGCTCTGTTAAGCAATTAACACCAGAAGCTTCACATATCCTTTTGTGAGCCGCAGCAGCTTTCTTTCCTTTACGGAAATAAAATAGTAAAATATGTCGAAAATGTTCGTTTCTGCACTCCATTTAAAATTAACCCACAACTAATAGCTTTAATAAAAATCACGCACTACTTGCTTCTGAAGTTACGTCAATGTGACTAGTATCACGCGACGAACGGTAAAGTACAGCACTAACATACGTTATACAAAAAATAAAGCAACGCTCTCTATCAGTAAAAACCGAAAGTACTTAGTTGCCAACCCAATATTAACGGGCATTTCTTCCACGACTTCTTGAATAATTGGAACATGTTACTTTTTATCGAAAGTATTGTTTGGTGCACTTACCATTTGTCATAATATTAACAACTCTAGATTATTGCAATATTAGATCTTGAGTTCCACTTTATAGATTCGTATAGATTGTACTTTGTTTGCCTTTAGCCAAAGAACCAATTTAATTGTTTCGCTCGTATATCTATTTGCTTCTGCTTTTAATGCAATGTACTGCTTTTAGTCTACCAAGTGTAGTCTTGGGTATTGGATGCTGCCTGTTTGTGGTGTTTCTGCAAAACAGATTCAAATTATTAAATTTATTAATAATAAGCTTGTATAGAAAAGCGTTTTCATTTGCATATACCATTTTCACAAAAATTCTCAGAATTCTACTGGATTCAATTATATTAAAACCTACGAATAGCGGTTGTAACAGCTCATTACGCGGGAAACTTCAACAGCAGACGATCGCAGCACTAAAATAATGATTAATAACTTTCCAGACTTAAATTTATATAATTTATCGCATACAGCGGTGCCCGACGAGGCAAAAAATACTTTTTCCAATACATTACTGAAACGAATTTTCAAAAAAAAAACCACCGTAATAAATTATACGTGCAAATACTTTAGTCCTTCCCTGTACCCGAGAAACGTTAAAACCGGAAAATAAGTTCAATGATTGACTGATCTTTTAATATCTGGAATTACGAGGGAGTTAAGAAAATAAGATATTGTTGGGGGCTATTAATCATTTTCCTAAGTGTTATTAAAAAATACTCGAATAAGGATTTTTTTAAGTACCTGTGGATGTAGTTAAAAAAGAAGATTATTCAGTTTCCAAACTGCGTTTGCGGATGTAAGGGTGTGAGAACATTTAAGAATTCGTTGTAAGGGGGTTAACAAAAAATTCCTGGGAAGATGTGGAAAAGCAAAACGTAAATAATTAATCAAAAGATGATAAAAACGTCTCACCACTGCAACGCTCGTATTTTATATACGTATTTCGTTAACTAAGTTGTCATAAACATATCGAAATACGTAAGGATTCTTACTATTTTTCGATTAATTCATATAGCCACAGTCTCAAACAAAATTTAACGTAAGACATAAAATTAGAGAAAATAAAAGTATATAGCTAAAGATAGAAGATCTAACAATCAGAAATTAACTGAATTCGACAGTTTTACATATAAATACACACAGCTTCTCTTCTCCATTTTGAATTATGTCGGGTTATCGCAATCGGCTGTTAAAATGCTTACATATTATTTGAGTGGTAGGGTCCAGTGTGTCTCATTGCATGGAAAATCTTCCCATTACAGGTCTATTACTCGTGGCATTCCACAGGGCTCAGTATTGGGTCCTCTTCTATTTACTATTTATACCACTTTTTTCATACTAGTCTGAGGCATTGCAGAATGCATATGTATGCTGATGATATTCAGATCTATCACTCATTTTCTGTCGCTGATAATCTGGTGGCTAAACAGCATATTAATTGTGACCTGAATTCGATTTCAGAGTTTTCATCTCGACATGCACTTGTCTTGAATCCTTGACAGTGGTTCTCCTTTTCGGAGATCTACCAAAGTAATGTTCAATATTGCAGGTGTAGATCTACCTGTTCAAAAAAAACTTAGGGGTTGTTTTGGACACTCAACTGAGATTTGATACGCATGTTCTTCAATGCGTTAGACGTGCTTACGTCAATTTAAAGTTAATATTCCCTCATAGGCACTGTCTTGCGACTGACACCAAGCGTATCCTGTGCGACTCGTGTGTGAGTTGTATGGTCCATGTTTAAGTGCTAATACTGTCTCACGTATTCAGAGAGTCCAGAATTCTTGTCTTAGATTGATATTCGGTATAAAGAAATTTGACAACATTACACACAAATTGAGTGTGCCCGGATGGTTAAATATGAGAGACAGACGAACTTTGCAGATGGCCACTCTGTTTCATAGAATTGTGGTGTGTGGGCGGCCTGCGTACTTATATAATAAAATTACATTCAGAACAGATGTGCACACATTAAATTTGAGATTTAGGGGCATACTCACACCGCCTGTGCATCGAACGGCATTGTACGAGCGCTCGTATTCATACCAGATTGCTAAAGTCTACAATGCTGTGCCTAGTAAATTTAAGTGCTTCTCCCTTCCACATTTTAGATTTCTCTTGAAACAAGAGTTGTTGTCCAGATAGCTGTGTGTTGTCTTCTCTTCATCTTACCTGATTATTTCAATTCAACTTGTTGTGTATCATTAAAAAAGTTTTTTTCTCTTTTCCTGGTGTATTTACTTACAAAATTTTAGGTTAAGTTAGTTTTTAGGCATTTTCTTTTTTGTCAATTTGTTTGTTAGTCTCAGGGTGCATAGGAAGAACAACTTTGTTCTGTAGATTTTTCCCTCAAAGATGAGCAACGTTCTGGTCGACCTACTGAAGTTGATGATGACCAAATCAAAGTCATAATTGAAGAGGATCGTCATATAACTGTTCGAGAGGTTGCGGAGAGGCTACATGTATCGCACACAACATTTGAAAAGCATTTAAAATGTCTTGGGCTAGTTAAGAAGCTTGATATTTGGGTACCTCACGAATTGAGAGAAATTCATTTAACACAAAGAATCAACCCTTTCTTAAAAAGAATCATCACTGGTGATGAAAAATGGGTCCTGTACAGTAACCTAGTTCGAAAACGATCATGGAGCAAACATGATAAACCAGCTCAAACCACATCGAAAGCTGAATTGCATCCAAAAATGATCATGCTGTCAGTTTGGTGGGATTACGAAGGTGTTGTGTTTTTTGAGCTGCTTCCAAGGAACCAAACGATCAATTCTGATGTTTACTGTCAACAATTAATAAAATTGGATGAAGCAATCAAAGAAAAACAGCCAGAATTGTCAAATCGGAAAGGTGTAGTTTTCCACCAAGATAATACAAGGCCTCACACATCTTTGGCAACTCGTGGAAAACTATTGGAGCTTGGCTGGGAAGTGATACCACATCCCCCATACAGCCCTGATCTAGCACCATCTGATTACCATTTATTTCGAAGTTAGCAGAATTCTTTGAATAGTAAAACTTTCACAAATGACGATGACCTTCACTCGCACCTGCATCAGTTTTTTGCTGATAAGGACCAGAAATTTTATGAGCGCGGAATCATGCAGCTGAACGAAAGATGGCAAAAGGTCATTGAGCAAAATGGAAAATATATAATTGATTAAAAACTATTCTTTGTTTAAAAAAAAGTGTTTTATTTTATAGTACAAAACCGAAAGTACTTAGTTGCCAACCCAATACGTGCCAAATCACGAAGATTCTATTGGTTTCTTCAAAATTTTCCGTTTTGACTTTAGAATAATTGATGTTTCGCTCTTGTTACAGACATCTTCTTCAAGTTTTGCTGCCAAATAGATTCCCCTGTTGTAAATGTTTCTCATTGTGAGGATGGAGTGATTTCTGTCTGACGTATACCTAGATGTTAGTCAGAATTTATTTTCTCAAACTACAATATGTTACAATGTGATCTGACAATTGTCATTAATGTAAGTTCAGCAAACTTTCGTCAGAGTTTAAATTGAAAATTTCTTTACATGAAAATGAAAGTATCGAAATAGTAAAAGAATGATTTACGTTGCCTCAATAAGAAACCAATTGCTAATTTCATATTCCTTAACATTGAACATTTCGATTCCATACAATATTAAGTTAAACTCCACATAAAGAGGTAATTTACCACGAGAAAAAGTAAAAATATAATTACCGTACTTTAAAGAATATCAAATATTACCTTTCAGCTTCAGAATATTATATTTCATGATAAATTACGCTCTCGGACTATTAGAATTTAGCGTGTCATCGGTTTGGAAAGTTATTCTGTGTCGAAGTGCACTAGCGATGTAATGAAAAGTGTTAATGACCGGTTCTTCGGGAGTTCAAGATAGAATTGCGGAGGTTCAGTTCAGGAATGGAACAAAGGCGTACAGGACTTCCTGTCCCATTTCAACGCTCAGATCCTTAACACTACTCGGTGGTGTCGTAGTGTTCCCGACCGCCAGTTTGGAACGTTCCGGTGGCGCTGTGGTCGATTTCCGGGTTTAAAATTCACTACGGAGCTCTCGTACGTAATGAGTGGACTAAAACTGCTCTTGTGATGTTAAGGTCAGGTGAGCAGCTAATTAATCTCTAATAGCTTCTGTCGCAGTTATTGGATTTAAAGGTTTGCTCTATTACTTAAAATAAAGACACATTGTTTTTCCTGCGTTTACTTTGAAATAATTAACTGGTGTTGAAAGAAAAGGTAAGTGAATTAACACAAAAAGTAATTTAATTTAAAAGCAAATGTTTTGAAATCTACACGCAAGCTTTACTTAAGAAAGCCTTAATTCTTTCCTTTACGCCTTGTTACTATATTGTGACAAAAAATGCCGAGTAAAACTATATATTTTTAAATCAAATTTGGTACAAATGTTTACTCTGTCGAAGACAATAAACGATAATAAATTTTCATTGAAAAATCCATAAACTTTTAGATAAAATTTAATAATAACAATGGATATGTTTCTAATAAAGTGTTCTGTTGTTGTGGAAGCTTATTCCAAGCAAACTTCTCTCATATAACTGTCGTAAGTTCATTGGAGAATTGGCAAACATCAATCCCTTGACTTATTATATTCCAAACATGTCGTATGGGTAATAGGTCTGATAATTGCGCAGGCCAGTTGAGAGTATTGATGTTGACCTCTTACAGGATCGTATTGTAACAATTGCAATACGAATAAAAATATTATTTAGTGATGAAGCCTCCTTCACCAGAAACGGTATCAGTAACACCAGTATTTCACATTATTGGGCACTCGAAAATCCACGCAAAACTAGGACATCCAATTTTCGAGATAGATTTTCAGTGCCATTTAAATCTAAGAAGTTCTTCCAGGTTTTGATCGTAGTTTAAGATAAATATTAATTTGTGTACGTGGGCAAGGTGAAAAGTTCTCGGCCTGACAATGAAAGACTGCGATTTAAATTTTAAAAATGATTTTATTTTTCTACATAATCTCCCTTGAGTTCAAAACACTTAGTCCAGCGTTTTTCTAACATCAATATTCCTTCCCGGAAGTGAGAGTCTGGAAGGCTGTCAAAATATTCTTCTACGGTCCTTTCAACTTCTTCGTTGGATGTGAATCGTTTTCCAGAAACGAATTTTTTCAAATTTTGGGAATAGATGGAAGTCTGAGGGTGCCAAATCAGGAGAATAGGGAGGATGGCTGAGCAAATCGTACCCCAAATCTCGCAATTTTCCCATCGTCAACGTACCCTTGTGTGCGAGTGCGTTGTCCTGAAGAAAAATGATTTTTTTCTTCTTCAAACCAGGCCTCTTCTCGCGAATTTTGGCATCCAGCTGGTCAAGATGGTTAGAGTAATATGCGCCTGTAATTGTTCTGCCTTTATCAAGGTAATTAATTAACAAGATTCCTTTTGCATCCCAAAACACGCTGGCCATGACTTTTCCGGTAGATAGGATCGACTTCGCTTTCTTTGGCGCTGAACCACCGACTTCCACCCACTGCTTCGACTGCTGTTTCGTTTCTGGCGTGTAGTGATGGACCATGTCTCATCCATGGTGACAAATCGCCGCACAAAATCGGCCAGATTCTTGTTAAATCGGTCCAAAGAATGCTCCGAAAATCGTTTGCGCTTTGCTTTTGATCGACATTCAGCAAATGCGGCACCCATCTTGCGCAGAGCTTTCTCATCCCTAATTTTTTGTGCAAAATGTTTCGCACCCTTTCTTTCGATATCCCCACAGCCTCAACTATCTCACTCACTTTCACTCGCCTATCGTCCAACACAATATCATGTACTTTGTCGATGATTTCTGATGTGGTTGCGGTTTTTGGCCGTCCTTCACGTGGGTGGGCCATCTTCGACGGACGTACGACCACGTTTAAATTCAGCTGCCCTCTTTTTAACGGTTGACATCGAAGGAGTAGAGTCCCCGTACACTTTTGTCAACTTCGGATGAATTTCCATAGGGGTTAAACCATCCAAAACAAAGAATTTTATAACAGCACGATATTCAAGTTTATCCATTTAAAACATAACAAGCACGACGTCTACTATAAAAATTCCTGCAAACAAACTACTTGAGAGAACAAAGTGAAAGTTTTCATATGAACTAAAGACACATGTAGTCACGCAGGAAACATAAATTTCTGTTAATTGTAATGCCATCTCTGTGTCAGGCCGAGAACTTTTCACCTTGCCCACGTACGTCTTATAAAGGACTAAGTCTAAGAATACTAGTACAGGTAATTAAACACATTATCACACTAGTATTTGTATTATAGATACACATTTTGATAACAAATTTGCCATCTTTAGAAGGAATCTACAAACTAGTGGAAATATATATCTACGATACAAACACTAGTGTGGCGAGGGGTTTTTATTGCCTCCTTGAGTACTTATTCAACCACAGTATCCTATTTAATAGCATTTAAATCTAAGAAGTTAAAGATCAGTTGTAAGTAGACCAGATACTTTGAAATTAAAAAAAGTCGTCTAGACTGATTGTAAAAATCATTGAAAAGATGGGGACTACGTCTTACAAAATATAATTGGCGGAAGCAATAAATGATTTAATGATTACTAAGGTATATATAATTTAAAAAGGAAAATTGAGGTTATAAATATTTTGCTACATACGTAACCAATTGCAACAACGGTTAAACACAATATGCAGCTGAAATTTAAAACATTTCGACTGCGAACATTATGCGGCATTTTGCAAATTTCAAGCGTATCTCGGATAAACTCGAGATTCCAAGTATATTTTGGGATTTGTTTTTATTTCGCAGGGAAAATTCAAATACGACCAGAGCATGAAGTAAAGACAGGAGATGTATAAAAATCCCTTTCAATGATTCTGACATTTCTTACATAGGTACTGTAGAAGTGTATATTGGCATAAAACAAACGGTTTCCAGCAGCAAACAGGTGTCATAAAACAAACACGTGACCCACAGCAGTATATGTATGTACATTGTCTGGCATCGCTGATCTCTACGCGAACACGTATGCGGGATTTGCTTTTTGTATACTTTGAGGTAAAGCACATACTCATTTTTTGCTATGCTGTTTTTGTAGCACATGTTACTAAAGAGTGGAGGATGTAAAATGACGGAGGTAAAGATGTACAAGGTTTAACGAAAATAGAGGTGCGTGTTTTGATGTATAAATTTTGTAGGTATTACATTGACGTAGGCAGAATCTTTAATCCGATGTAACAACTTTTCGATGAAAGTTAGCACTAGGATATTTAAGACAAACATGAATAGCCAATAAAATTATTTTAGTTGTAAATAAACAGATTTCTATTAGCACTTATGTGTTTGAATAAACAAAAGAAAAGTTTCTAGATGTGTTAATGCGTTGGCTTTTCAAGTTTCCTATTCCCTCAAGATTAAATCAAAAGACCTAGCAAAATTTAGACATCAGAATCGTTTTTAAGAGCTTCGAATATGTCAGTACTCCAGCATTTATTAATATAGGACAATCACTAAGATTGATATATAACCCCTTTCCACATTAACTTTTCTAATTCTGTATACGCATTTCGACAACTAAGTTGTCATCATCAGCAGATAATAGCAGTTTACATCTTGGTTCTCAACGGAATAGATCGCGTACGGAGTCTGGTTTCGTACAGGTGTTTTTCGGCGTGGTTTACCAGGTGCGACATTTTGCAATTATCTGCGAATGATGACAACTTAGTTGTCGAAATGCGTATACAGAATTACAAAAGTTAATGTGGAAAGGGGTTATATATCAACCTTAGTGATTAAGTTAATCAACCAAAAGTTTCGAATTCAGCTTTAGTAATACGTCAGACAATTTACGAACTAGTAGAATACAAATTTGCTCGTTTTAAAAGCAAAATCATCCAAACTTTGGAGATAATCCACTCCCACTTTCAGATGTTGGCTTTTTAAGTTCCTTATTCCCTCAGGATTAAGTTAAAAGATCTAGATAAGTTTAGGCATCAGAATTGTTTTTAAGAGCTTCGAATATGTCAGTACTCTGGCAACGACAACTTTTGAAAAATACCAATTTTTGTCAAAATAAAAAGTTTTGAATTCAGCTTAGGTAGTACGTCAGACAATTTATTAACTAGTAGTATACAAATTAGCTATTTTTCTATACCAAAATCATTTAAGTCTTGCAAATAATGCACTTCAAACGTTCAAAAGTTCAAATTTTGACATAATTTTTCAAGTTTCTTATTCCCTCAGGATTAAGTCAAAAGAGCAAGATAAATTCAGACATCAGAATCATTTTTAAGAGCTTCAATTATGTCAGCTCGAAAGCATTTATTAATATACTACAACTTTTGAGAAATACCAATTTTTGCGAGTGTACCCCTTTGGAAAATTGAAATTTTCGACAAAATAAAAAGTTTTTAATTCAGCTTTGGTATTACGTCAAACAACACTTGTGAACTAATAGAATGCAAATTAGCTATTTTTTATAGCAAAATTATTTAAGTCTTGCAGATAATGCACTTCACACGTTCAAAAGTTCAAATTTTGACATGATTTTTCAAGTTTCTTATTCCCTCAGGATTAAGTCAAAAGAGCAAGATAAATTCAGACATCAGAATCATTTTTAAGAGCTTCAATTATGTCAGCTCGAAAGCATTTATTAATATACTACAACTTTTGAGAAATACCAATTTTTGCGAGTGTACCCCTTTGGAAAAATTGAAATTTTCGTCGAAATAAAAAGTTTGGAATTCAGCTTTGGTATTACGTCAAACAACACTTGTGAACTAGTAGAATGCAAATTAGCTATTTCTTTATAGCAAAATCATTTAAGTCTTGCAGATAATGCACTTCACACGTTCAAAAGTTCAAATTTTGACATGATTTTTCAAGTTTCTTATTCCCTCAGGATTAAGTCAAAAGAGCTAGATAAATTTAGACATCAGAATCGTTTTTAGGAGCTTCGATTATGTCAACTCGTGAGCGTTTATTAATATGCGACATCTTTTGAAGAATACCAATTTTTGCGAGTATACCCCTTTGGAAAAATTGAAATTTTCGTCAAAATAAAAACTTTTGAATTCAGATTTGGTATTACGTCAGACAACACTTGTGAACTAGTAGTATGCAAATTAGCTATTTTTTTATAGCAAAATCATTTAAGTCTTGCAGATAATGCACTTCACACATTCAAAAGTTCAAATTTTGACATGATTTTTCAAGTTTCTTATTCCCTCAGGATTAAGTCAAAAGAGATAGATAAATTTAGACATCAGAATCGTTTTTAGGAGCCTCAATTATGTCAGCTCGAACGCATTCATTAATATACGACAACTTTTAAAAAATACCAATTTTTGCGAGCATACCCCCTTTGAAAAAATTTAATTTTCATCATAATAAAAAATTTTGAATTCGACTTTGGATAATACGCTGTACAGCACTTATGAACCAGTAGAATGCAAATTAGCTGCCTTTTTACGGCAAATTCATTCAAACTTTAGAGATAATCCACTCACACTTTCAAATGTTCAAATTTCGACATGATTTTTCAAGTTTCTTATTCCCTCACGATTAAGTCAAAAGAGCTATAAAAATTTAGACTTCAGAATCGTTTTTAGAAGCTTCAATTATGTCAGTACGCTGGCATCTATTAATATACGATAACTTTTGAAAAATACCAATTTTTTCTTAGTATACCCCTTTGAAAAAATTGGATTTTCGTCGATACAAAAAGTTTTGAATTTAGCTTTGGTATTGCGCCATACAGCACTTATAAACTAGTACAATACAATTTTGCCACTTTTTTTATAGCAAAATTAATCAAACTTTAGAAATAACCCATTCACACTTTCAGATGTTCACATTTTGATATGGCTTTTCAAGTTTCTTATTTCTTTAGTATTAAGTCGAAGGAGTTAGACAAATTTAGACATCGGAATCGTTTTTGGGACCTTCATATATATCAATACGCGAGTATTTATTAATATACGACAACTTAAAATAAAAAATTTTGAATTCAGCTTTAGTAACACCTAAGATATACCATATATTTATAAGGTAGACCAGAAAAGCGTAGACATTTTACATGAGTACTGACAGTACTTTATGACTGTTGGGTTAGTGAAAAACTTGACAATACGCAAGTTTTCAGTATTTAAAATTTAATATGTTACGGTCGCGTTGCACGTTGTAAATTGAAATTATGGATTAAGAATTTTGACAAGACAAGTTCAACTCAAGAAGAAATCTTATATATATAGCTCCACGACTTCCGCTGAATATTGAATCAGTTCGAACTTTTTTCGAAAAAGGTCTTTGAAAAGGCACATCAAAGAACTGCCTCAGTACTCTACAAGGAATTCAAACTTCATCCACTGGATATCCAAATTATGCAGAAATTGGAACCGAACATTTAATATTGCGGCATTTCTGTACAAAATAATGGAAAGAAATCAATGACTCTTAATGATTAATGTTCCTAATCCGATTTCTTTCCAAACTTTTGAATATCAAACGAAACACATTTCCATATCAACGACTACGTCAACAAACAGAATTTCCGATATTGATTCGCACCTCTTGTTTTTATAAACAAAACACAATCACTGTCGTCTCTATGTCTCTATCCATAGGCCACATGGGTGTCTTGATTATTCCAGTAAATTTAGATATAACACTTAACTGACAGAGTTAATCAAACTTTTATTTGAAGTAGTCCATGAATTTAGTTCAAAGTGAAAGTTGGCGATAACAAAGTTATAATTTTAAGTAAATGAATCGCATATTTTTTTTGCAAAAGAAACGAAATTTATTATTCTTTTTGAAACTTTTACAACAGATTTTTACGTCTTTACTTACCGCCTGATATTTTGAAAACAAATTATTTTTTCCGCATGCGAAACAATATTATTTCAAGTTTCGTCTTCGCTCTTTGTTTTCCACTACTATATTGAAGCATCCTAAGGGAACGTCACGTATATATTTCACTGATTCTTTCGTCCGTCCGGTATTTATCATTATCAGTCTTCGACTTTTACTCCGCCTATTCCGCGGGGAAAACCCTAATTGATCGAATACGACACGAATCTCATGATAAATCTGTGAAATCCCGACGGTTGATGGATTATAACCACAAAGGACTTCACGGTGATGGATAATCTTAATTTTGTTCGGGTTCTGGATTCACTTAAATATCTTTGGCACTTAATTTTTAATAAGATTCTCCTATATTAGAAATATTTGTGTCGTTCTTTTAAATCGAATGAAAACAAATTCGTTGGACGGTGGTTTAGTTAAGTTTAGAGAATGGAAGGAAACATTTTTTTCAAATAAGAACGAATATGCTTTCGTAAAATATATAAGAGCTTAGGGGCTTTGGCAAATATGACAAAAAACAGAGAAATTAGAAAAAGAATAACCAATTTCATTAAAGTATGAGATTCTTAGGATATGGAGCAATACTTCTATGGTGGGCAAAAGAATGGAATGTGTTGCAAAACATGAAGACAAATACTAACGAATGCAAAATACAAATGAATATCATAGATTTAAAATCGAAAATATCGCCCTATATAAGACGATATTCCTCAATCTACCTGTTTATTTACGTAAATGGAATTCCTAGCACAATTCCAGAAGTTTTACCATGGAGATTGAATCAGAAGGTTCTCTTGTCTTCCTAGACGTCTTGGAGAATCGTCGTCTGGTTAGTTCACTAAGACGTTCAGTTTACCGCAAACCACACACACTGACCAGTATTTAAACGGCCTTTCCCATCTCGCCCAAGAACAGGGCATCATCAACTTCTTAGTTCAAAGAGTTTTCAAAGATATCTGACCAGTATTCTCTTCTCCAGGAATTAAGTATTGAAACGCCCTTTCCCATCCCGTCAAAAAAGCAGGGCGTCATCATCTTCCTAGTTCAAAGAGTTTTCAACATATCTGACCAATATTCTCTTCCCCAGGAATTAAATATTTAAACGCCCTTTCCCATTCCGCCCAAAAGCAGGGCGTCACCAACTTCCTAGTTCAGAGAGTTTTCAAATATACCTCACCAGTATTCTCTTCCCCAGGAATTAAGCCACATCACCAACGTCCCTATAGACAATAATTTCTGCATGATATTTAACAGACAATAGATCGACATCTTAATCCTTGAGTTCCACAACCCAATACTTAATATACATCATCCCTCCTTTTTAAAGCTCATCCACCCTATATATAAGGCATCACTAACCGCAGTAGTAGAATCCTTCCTAAAAACAACATTGAAACCAACTCTAAACCCCATTTCAAATTTTCAGACCCATTTATCCGTGTTTTTCTTGCATCACTTGGTGTGACAGGATTTCTTACTCATGCGGTAGTGTATATATTGGCGAAACAAAGCTGTATGTCGATACTTGTGAGTGTTGTACTAGGTTTCTGCGCGTAGCTGGTTCTAGATTTGTAGAGCATATACTTGAAACCAGACACCATGTCCAGTTCGATTCCACTAAAATCTTGTCATTGCTAGGGCAAAAAGTCCCTGAATTTGAAGAGATCTAACACCCCAATAACTTAAATCGTAATTATGGTTACCTCCTACACAACACTTTGCAATTCTGAATATCCAAACTACTCAACCGTATCCATAACGCTGCATTGACCCGTGATCAATATCCCTACATAAATCCATCCACCACACACTTACGTTAGCCTTAGTGCAACAACGAAAGGACTAGCAGCAATTAAGCATTGAAGATATTTCATGGAAATGGTGACGAAACATCGGTACCGGAATTGTAATTATATCCAGCCCAGAAACCAAGATGAAAGAAGATATATTGTTGCTATTTTGTTATAAAAAGCAACTGTTCATTCAATACTAGAAAGAGCAAAGCTTTTGCCTTATTTATGACGATAAATTTTGCTAAATTAACAATATCCAAAAATTTTACATTCATCAAATTCAACAAGACTTTAAAATATGCTTTTGAAATCGATTTAAAGATACTATTGAGTTACAGAAACAAAATTTGAAGATTAAAGCATTATTTGTTTAAATATTCTATTTATTCCCAATATTTTCCAAAGTATTAGAGACATTCACTCGAATCCAGCTCTTGGATATTTAATATATGATTTTACGTCCGAAGAAATGTGTTTTAGCCAATAACTTGTATTTTTATTACACCAATATTAACTCAACATTAATTGCCAGTCCTACTTAATTAGTTTCAGTGGTAGGATAGATGCGTAAACTTTTATATATTTTCATAATAAAGTTCAGTCGACTTGCTAATAAAATTAATGATAGAGTTATTAAAAACTTTTATTAGTCCTTTTCGTCCGCTGATATTTATTCTATTTCATAGTTTTAATATCACCAACAGCTAGCAATTATTATATAAAATTCCGTATATGTTCTACAGACGTGGTTGTTACTGGTTTAGGAGTGTACTTTAAAATGTTGACCTTTTTATTTTTGCGAACGTTTCAACTTTTATTAAAACCCCAGAGGAATAATATTTGTTTGTGACGCTATTAAATATTGCTCGTATGCCTTTCATATTCTAAATTAGAAATTAATTGACAAGACTTGGTTTTCGTCTCTGTCAGGTTATTACTTGTTTAAATGATGATTAAACAAATATTTAAAGTGTAGTAGCTTGTTTAAGAGGATGGAGTGAATGATTTTAAACTTGATTTACGATTTACGAAAAAATGTTGTTTACAAAATAATTATTCGTTCTTTTATATATTTTCTCCAGCGTAGAATTGTAGGAAGTCCTCAAAAAAGGTATCAATTTCAAACATTAATTGATCGTCTGCACCTAATTTCTGTTCAAACAGCATTAAATTAGGGATCAAGTAGGCGTTCGATGAGTAGGACGTGTGTGGGGATAATTTGTAATGTCGATCAAAAAACTTTTCCTCGTGCAATAAATACTGGATGAGCTGCAAAATTTTCTCGGCCACATGTATAACTTCAGGATTCAGCTTGTCCAGTAATACTATATAATCTCAACATTAATTCTCTTTCACAAGATAATCGACGGATTCCAAATCCATCCCAATAAACATTAACAATTATTTCACCTGTCCATTGAAGTATTTTTGCCTTCTTCGGAACATTTGACCTGGCGTTCACCCACTGCTCAAATTGGTAATTCACCTTGAGTGTATAGTAGTGGATTCAAGTCTCACCAACAGTTACGAAGATGAGCAGAACTCGAAATATTTCCATTAAAAAAGTTCCAAACAATACGTAATGTAATACAGTTTCAATGCAGTAGTGAAACTAATAGTAGCTCTGTCAGTGTTCGTTGTAAGAGCGAAATGTCGAAAAGTGCAGCAGCAATGCCAGCCTGGAGCGTAAAAGAACTTATAGACACAAATTTACAAACCAAATTACCTCGAAATATTTAATCTTTGATGTCAACTCTTTCATATGCAACCGCTCATGTAAAATACATCCCATTTTCATATGAGATTTTTACGATGTCGATTGATTCCTATACTTTAGTACTATGATAAATTTGATGGAGGCTGTGATTGATTAACTTAATCATTTGAGGTTGATATATAACCCCTTTGCACATTAATTTTGGTATTCTGTATACGTATTTCGACAACTAATCATCATCAGCAGACAATTAAACAGTGTCGAACCTGGAAACTATAGCAAAGCTCCGCACGAAACAAATTCCGTACACGATCTGTACCATCCAAAGCCAAGGCGCACACTGTGTACCATATATACAAAATACGAAAATTAATGTGGAAAAGGGTTATATATCAACCTGAAACGTCTTCGCACTGTAATCACGGAAATGCACTTCGCAAACTCGAGAACACAAAATGATTTCTGCTGCGGAGTAGCCATTTTGAACATATGACGGTTACCAAGAAAAACAGAAGACAACTGACATCTAGCGGCTATTAAATAAACTAGACTATGTATTCGTTTCTACAATAGCTGAGTCGAGGCGCAGCGATCGATAGTTTGGACAAAATAATACTGCGTAATACGTATATTCTTTTTGAAACACGTTGTATAATCTAGATATTTTAAGACAATATTTTTTCTGCAAGACGTAATTTTCTGCTAGGTTAATAAACATTTTATTCTCTAAATTTATTTACTAACGGAAACTTTTAGGTCAATTTATTATTTTATTAAATTATTCAATGTTTTTTTTTTAAGTTAACTAAGTCGAATTTAAAATATTTCTCACTTGGTTTGTGTTATGGCCATGACGCGACTGAGATGATTTAAATCTGCTCCAAAAATACTAAATTGTATAATTTATGCATATCAAATTGTTACAGAAATTCCGAAATTTAGAGAGCCAATTACGAATGTTACAATCGCTGTTGGACGGGAAGCTGTTCTGGCATGTGAAGTCGAAGATCTCGGAGAATATAAGGTAGTCAATCGAAATAACTGTTGTTTTCTTCCATATACACTACAGGCCATAGGTGAGGGATCAGTAGATGAAATTTAAAAAAAACATGCACGCTTAGTGAAACAAAACGTATATTTCTACAAAACTTTATCTACGAGACAAATGAACAGTTTTGCTTATAAAATAAAATAATTTCGACATATTCTGTAGAATTTCTTATTATATTCGACTTTCCGCCTCTGCGCTTAATGATTTCTTTACAAATATTAGGCAACCGCGATACAAGTTTCTGGAGCGTATCCATCGGTAAATTATTCCACACCCTTGTAAGTTGCTCCCAAAGCTGTTTCTGCGATTGTGGACAGCTTTCTCTCACGCTTCTATCTAATGAGATCGGGTGATTGTGGTGGCCAAATCATATTTATCAGCACCCCTTCCTCCTCTTTTTGATTCACTTAGTTTTTACAAAGTTGGGAAGTGTGTTTGGGATCATTATCTTGTTGTAGGTGAAAACCTTCACCAATTAACCTTAATCCAGTCGGAATTGCATGTTCCTCCAAAATCTTCAGGTACCCCTCTTTTTTTAAAATGCCTTCAATGCGGAACAAATCTCCGACACCATCAAAGGAAAAGAATCCCCAAACAAGCACAGAACCTCCCCCGTATTTAACAGTTGGCACTACACATTCGGGTAACATCCTTTCACCCACTTGTCTTCGAACGAAAACTCGTCGATTACTACCAAACACTGGGAACTTTGACTCATCTGTCCATAACACCTGTGTCCGCATTTCCATGTCCCAGTGTTGATGGTCCTGGGCCCATTGTAACCGTTTTTTACGATTTCGTGGATTCAATAATGGTTTTCGAGCAGCAATGCGCCCATGTGGTCCCGCCTTTGTCAAACGTCGTTTTAAAATAGTCAGTGGCACCGGCCTGCGACGGCATTAAGCTCTGCTCGAAGTTGAGGAGCTGTGAGGCGCTTATTTCGTTTTGATAGTATTTTTAGGCGCAAATCCTCTTGTCTGGTAGTTACCCTTGGCCTTCCGCAACGTTTTATTGGATATAATGATCCACTTTCTGAATGTCGTTTCACTGTTCCTTGCACCGCGTGATAAGATAAATTTAACTTTTGGGCTATTTGCCGCAGTGAAAATTTTTCACCATGTAGCGTTATTATAGAACTACGAGTTTCTGCGCTATGTTCCTTTCCTTTCAGCATTTTTATAACTTACTTTTACGTCTGTTCGCAAATACTCGTATTGCAACTTACTCGGACAAATGCTGCACGAAAACTAATTTTTAAATTGCTAAATAGTTTACTATGAATTCCTAATACCATTATAATAATATTGCGTTGTAAATCCTTTTAAATTTATTGGGGTATATAAAATATTTCTATTAAATAGACGCCATAAAACTATTAAAAGGATTTACAATATTTTTCAGAAACAAATATATTTATCTAATTTATAATAATAATCCGAATAATCCTTCTCAGAATTATATTTACAACTGTTATTTAAATTATTCTCACCAAAACAGGTAAAAGTCTAAGGGATGTGTCTAAAATACGAGTGTTTTGTTATTTATGATAAGTGATCCCTCACTTATGGCCTGTAGTGTACATTAACGTAACATAAATGTGGTATTAATTTTTAGAAAAAAATTTTAAATTTCTTCATCTCGAAATTATTTTCATTTAGCAATTATTCCTTGAAGAAAACAACTTAAATTAACCAAACTGACCTTTCATTGTTTACTTTTAAATTAGTTCTTTTCAAATCGACCTTACATTTACTTTACTATTTTCCTTTTATTCAATTAGTTACTCTTCAACTTGCTAATGGCATATTTAAACATCCATTCAGTATTTAATAAATACACGAATTAATTTTCTGCTTTTTAAAGAAAAGTAATCCACTTCATCGCGAAAGTTTGATTGGATTTAATAAGCGGTATTTCCGTTTAATGGTAGACATACATACGCTTTATTAGTTGGCCGTATATTATTTTGCAACTACGGTAATTCTATTCTACATGCAATAAAACTTAACCTGACCCAGCCCTAAAGCCCGCTAACAAATTTGAGGAACCCTCGTCAAAGTTCAGTCGGTTCTTTCTCCCCCTCGTTTGAATTGTAAGTTTCTGTTATTAAATATGTTGTACAATACAAACGGCATTGATTACTGAGTAGAGGAAAATGAGTAATAACGGGCACAGTTCAAGTTTTTTGTTTCGAAAGGAAGAAGATTAAAAAAGATTAAACGCATGCTTTATCGTAGTAGGTGCATATGTACAGACAGTTTTGGCTATCATTTGTGAACAAATATTTCAATTAGTGTGTTAATTCAACTGAGATACAAGGAAAGATCAGTGGTTATTGAGAATAACCAAGAAAACACAATCATTTTTGCAAAAAATTTCTTATCTTTTTTTTTCAACGTATTCTCATAGTTTCATTTAGTCCAGTTATATTCAAATCTTTCCATTTCTTCGGAAAATTAAACTTTAATTCTTCGAAACACACGTTAATTTCAGGGATTACATCCTCGTTCTATCCAAAAATCTTACCCCAAACCAAATCTTCAGGTTGGCTGACAGGTGAAAGTCTAAAGAGGCCATATTTGGCAAACAAAGCTGAACGTAGAAACAGTTAATTTTTGCTTGCAATAGATATGTGCATTATTTTGAAAAAAAACGAAAAAAACAAATGTTTCTTCTTTAAGTGGACCTTTCTGCGTTATATTGAATCAAGAAATTGATCTAAAAGATCCATAATCGTCTGCTAGCAGTTTACTTTTTTAAATATATTAAGTAGAATGCCATGGCAGTTCCAAACGAATGTAGCTATAACTTTTTCGACCGAGTGTCCGATATTTTTCCTATTCAAAATGCTTGTGCTAACCTCTGTCCATTGTTTCTGTCTTCCGTCCACATTAGAAAAGTGCTGAAAGGAGCTGAAATATCCAATCTATAGTACAGATATTGTCCCATGCGATACTGCTCAGGTAGTTTTCCAAAGATGATGTCTTAAGGCATGGAATTTGCTCAGATTCCAGTAGAGTCGTAAAAAGATTAATTTGGTGGCTGGTTTTGAAGAATTTACAAGCACATAGAATGCGATAGAAAATATTATAGCAAAACGATTATAGTCCCTTTGGTGTGAAAGGAATTATATTATTCATTATACTAGAGGCAAGGTGAAAATAATATTTATAATTTATTGGTTATTCAGAAAGACTTTTGGTATGAAACGGAGAATGGGATATACATTAACTGTACCTATTCTGTTATATATATATATCGGAGATGGGAGAGAAGCAAGGGGGCAGATTAAAGTATGCTCTTACAGAAGTAGAACCAATCTTATCACAGTTCAACGTCTGTATTCATTAACAACGGCGAGAGCCTTTCGAATGTCTCCTACGAATGGCCTGGAAATTTAACTTGGAAAACCACCATTATACCTAAAAGCAGAAGAGAAATATTAAGTAGCCCTATAATTAAGAAGGAGAAAATACTCAAAGACGAAACGAAAAACACCTTAGTAAATCTAAAGACAGAAACATTGTGATTAAACGCACAAAATGGAAAGGGATACAAGTGAATCCATTGGTGGATGTTATTGCGATGTGGCTAAAATTGAAGATAAGATTGTGGCAAGTTTAATCGATGATCTTAAAAGATGGATCTGTGTAAAAAATAGAAATATTGCATCGTACAACTCCTGTAATCATTATCGGACCCATTGAAACCGCCTCTAAAATAAATTGGTACAAAAAAAATCCGGATAAGAAATATGTAAGTATATACACTGGCTCGCTTAGCACATATTATGATAATGAAGAAAAGTAAGGGACTGTATCATGCTAGTTGATATAGGGTTATATGTGTATTTTGAAACACTCAGACAAAGTAAGGAAAATAGAACAAAAAGTAACAAAGTAAGGAAAAAGAACAAAAAATGAAAATGTTAGTACGACGGTGGCATACAGTGCGATAAAGAGCGCCAGAGACCTCCAAAACAATACAAGAGAATATAAGTGTAGCCGTGGAGGTAAGCGAGAAGAGGCTATTGTTGGAATGAAAACGCGAATGGACTTCTGGAAGGGGGAAAGTCTACGTTATATACCCTGAAGTAAATTATGAGAAGAGAGACTTGACTTGGAAGAGCATGTAGTTAATTACTAGAATTATTATTAGTTAATGGAAGTCTGGAGCAACGGAGTAAAGTCTACGAAATGTATCCTGAATTATATCGTGAAAAGAAAGACTTGATTGGAAGAGCTTGCAGTTAATTACTAGGCCCGATAGCTTCAGCGAATATTATAAGTAATTTCTACCAAAAGGTGCAAGGCCTGTGTTTATGGACCAGTGTTGGAAGATGCAGAACGTGTCTCATGTGGTTCTGTGAAATGACAAGATGTTATTTACGCCTACGCAAATCAAGTTACATAAGCTCTACAAGAATTTCAATAAATAACATCTCCTTTCTTGAATATCTTCATGTTTATTAATCCCAAAGAACACTTTTTAAATTTAAGTCCAAAAATTTAATAATTTCTCCATTTCAAATGAATTGAAATATATTTACTATAAAAGTTACATCCTTTCAACTATGAAAACTACCTGTTTCACGAATTTGAATTACACACGCAAAATTTCACTTGAATCCGAAGCGTCCGGTTGAGAGACTAGCAACAATAACGAAAAGTAATCACAGAGAATGACGGTATTTTAGTGACACCATATTCAACGGTATCTCGAAAGCAATTTCAGTAAAAGGAAATCAGACAGAAATTCCATTTGAATAAAAGTAGCGATGCAACAATTTCACAGGATCATTTGAACGCTGCCAAATGTCGAACGTTTTCACGTATCTTCTGGATGGAAAGAAAGAAAAAAGGTGGATTAAGGAAGTGTTTATTGTTTTGAATGGAAACAAATAGATTTTCCGTTCTACAAAAATATAAAATTTAATGATCTATGTCCGACAAACGAGAGCATGGCGTGGAGCAAAATGTAAGTAAACTCTTTATGGTGTTTCTCACTGTATCATAAAAGTTGTACGAGAAGTGTTTGGAATATAAAAAGATGTTTATTTTAACGTCTTACCTATGTAGAAAGAAACCTAAACAAATATATTAAAAAACAGGAAGCATTGCGATGAAATATTGGATTTGACATGTTTGTGAAGCTTCAATATTTCGTAAGAAAACGGATTTGAATTATAAATAGAATAACTGGGTGTTATATACCTGGAAAAATACATCCTTTTACTTTAAGAAAAGACTCATGTTGTGATGACATAATATATACATAGATTGCTATAAACGTAACCTCAAAATGTGTCGTACAATAATTCGTTCTTAGTAAAGTATCTGCCTAGAGTATTCATGTTATCTTACTTATTAATTCCCAATTTCTTAATATACAATATAAATTCATGTCTGCATTTTAAGTAATAAAAAAAAATTATGTATAATTCAATGGATTAAATTCCCGAGTATTCGTTTTTATATTTGGCCTTCCTCAAGGATCAAATTTAGGACCTTTACTTTTCACAATTTATTTTAATGGTGTAATTCATCATCTGTAATTAATACTTATTTGTTTCCCAACGGACACTCTTTTTCTCCATTTCAATTCACTGATTCCGCTTTATATCTTGCACACAAAGATTTAGTATTCTTCACAAATAATGAAAATAACATTACCTCGCTCTCTCGTTCAAGCAAAGAGCGAAGCGTGTATTCATCTTGCCAGAAGGATAATTATGTTATCACGATGCATAATAGACGAACACTTTGAACTTGCAAACCCGCCCAATAGGTGTCGCATAATAATAAATTCAATTGTTAATAATCTTTTATTTACGACATGTTCCGATTTATCAACCCTTTTAAGGTAAACTATGGTAATGTTAATGAATTTATTTATAAATGAATGTATTCTCTGTACGT
Source organism: Dermolepida albohirtum (assembly GCA_031893035.1). Taxonomy (NCBI): domain Eukaryota; kingdom Metazoa; phylum Arthropoda; class Insecta; order Coleoptera; family Scarabaeidae; genus Dermolepida; species Dermolepida albohirtum. The sequence continues at coordinate 197,178 of JAVIWB010001913.1, read as the reverse complement.
GTTCTTGGTTATTGCAATTCGTTGTATCGTAAAACTATATAAGAGTTTGCCTGAAGAGATTTGATATCGTAAACGAAGGTAATTTTGATGGAGCCTGTGATTGGCCGAAAGCCAAAACGTACACAGTGTATCTTTTGGCTTTCAGCGGTGCGGTTCGCGTGCGGAATTTGTTTTCGTACGGGTATTTTTACCGTATTTGTCCAGGTGCGACATTGTTTAATTATCTGCTGATGATGACAACGTAGTTGTTGAAATACGTATACAGAATACGAAAATTAATGTGGCAAGGGGTTATATATCAACCTTCAGTGATCGTAAGCGAAGCATTATTAACAATAGTATTTATTCCAATCCAACTCCTTCACAAATCATTAAAGTTAATGTTTATGAAGTCTAAATGTTTCGGCGATCTTACGAGTGTTATTTGATGGTGTTCTTACATTTTTATCTCGTATGAACTCTAAATTGAAAGATTTTGATGTCATCATGTCTTCTTTTAAATAATTTAAAAGTTGTACTAACCCGAAATGTTTATTTGGTACGTCAACGTCCGCGGTCGTGGTCCGTGCTACTGCTGAACTACTGTACTGAAACTGACAGTTTCAGTGCAGTAGTTCAGCCCTGAAAATGTCCCATACACATGGGTACGAAACGTCGGCAGATATATAAGTGACGCGGGTCCAGCTCGAAAACCCGGAAGCAGATAACCGAAATGTTTATATTTTGGCTTTGTCGTTGGTTTCTAAAAATATACTTGTAACACTATTTATTCTTAATATTATGTCACAAAATTTATGATATAATTTCAGAATATTCAACGTCAAGTTAAAGAAGTGTGTCATACGAAGATATCCGTTTTATCTTTAGATATACGGAATTTATCAAACAATCGCTTAGTTTAGTACTTTCTAAATCAGTTTAAATAATATATCTCACATAAATAACAAGAGTAATATGTGTACCATTCAGTGTAGTAAATAATTTTAAAAAAATACAATTTTAATTGTTTTTTTCCTTTTCATTGCAGGTGGCGTGGTTACAAGTGAACTCACAAACTGTCCTAACCATACACGTCCACGTAATTACAAAAAATCGACGAATCGGCGTTTCTCATGGCGAACAACAGACGTGGTATCTTCATATAAAGAATGTCAAGAAGACTGACGAAGGATGGTACATGTGCCAGATTAATACAGATCCCATGATGAGCCAGATGGGATATTTGACTATAGTTGGTAGGTATGTTTAACATTTATTAAGTTCTGCCTTATATTAAGGAAATTTCTTTCGTTATTCTGTGATAATGATGAAATAGCGTTCAAACAAATAACTTTAAAGTCGTTTGATTCGTCGTTTTTTTGAATGAATTCTATATTTCGTAAGCAATAACTTGACGACGACGTAAATGCAAACGGGTAGAGTAATTCTCTTTGACTCTTTCGTAGTGTCCCAATATTGATACATCACATCGATTCACTCGCAGCAGGTGGGGCGAATTATTGCTTACATAGAAACAGAAGATACGGCTTTTTATGTTGCAGGATATGTTTAGATTATTGTGATTTAATATATTTTTAACTCATAAAATTAAATTTTGAAAAATACGATTACGACTCAGACTAAATTAAAATTCGATTTCTCATTCGTCTTTAAACTAACATACACTACTAAATATTTCCTTTCCCACCTGATTGTAAATAGAGTTATTCGGGGTAGTTGTCTTCCTTTCGTGCAACCATTATGTCTTCAACCTCATCATTTCGTTTTCCTTTTTAAGACGTCTTAAATTCATTTAAATTCATTTTTTTAATTTAATTTATCTCATTTAGAATTGAATTTTAGATTTTACCTTTTTAATATTTTTAAATAAAATTAATAATTCGCTAATGTTATCTATCGGACATTTTCTTACTACATTTACTATGCTATATATATATATATATATATATATATATATATATATATATATATATATATATGTGTATATATAGTTAAATTTCGGTACAGGAACTGTATTAAATCTCTCTTAAGAAATGCGAACGATAAAGTCTAGTTAAATTAGAAAATCAAGGGTATACAAAATAAAATCCCGAGACCGTAATAAACAATACATTGATCAAACTAAATACTCAATAGAAACCCAGTATAAAAACATATTCTTCACGTGGAGTTTAATCTTCCTGAGAAATACGTGCTCGCAAATAACCATAATATAACCGTGGATTGCCTACATTTAGTCAAAAATATAAATGAATAATCATCATGCCTCCCTCTCTCGTCCACTGTATCGAACGACAAAGCGAGAGCGCGTCTGCCTCGCATGTCGATAACTAAGTTACCAGAACGTATAGACAGACGCAATGCATCACGGCTATTTGCCAATTAAAAGAATGTTAAAGGGAAACATTCTATTATTAATGACACCCTATTTACTACGTACATTTGTTTCACGGATTGAACGATTCCTTGATAGCGTTTATCATATCACTTCGATACAGAAAAATAATTCGCTAATGTTATCTATCGAACGCTCTCGCTTTGTCGTTCAGTGAACGAGAGAGGGAGGCATGATGATTATTCATTATTTTTCTGGATCGTAATGATTTGATAAACGCTATCAAGGAATCGTTGATTAATAACACAAATGATGATCGGTCAATCCGTGAAACATATGTAGTAGATAGGGTGTTATTAATAATAGAATGATTTCTTTTAACAAAAATATAAATAATTACCATGAATTGGACAGTTGCGAGAGCATATTTATTGTGAAAAATAAAAACCGTCTGTTAATAAACACAGATAAAGGTTCGATAACATTGTCTCTTCGAATTTCTGGAAGATAGGGGTGTATATGGTACGTACTTTAAGTGTTAGTTTTAAGATTAAGCAACATATTAAATTGTGTAAAACAAATTCAGGGCGTATTAAAAGAAAGGCATGTGTTATACACTGATAAGTATTTAATAGCAACTCGTGCCTCTTTGAATTACCGGAAAAAAGGTCAAAGTTTAGATAGGGGTGTACTTTAAAATAAATAATAGTTTTTAAAGAAATATATTAAGCAAATTGAAACGAATATTCAGTATGTATTTGACTTTCAATACATAAAGTTTTAGTGTGAATTTTACTGCGAATCTAGATGCGTTACTGTGATTAATTATGAGCTGATGGACAACTTAGTTGTCAACATACATATACAGAGTACGAACATTGATGCGGAAAGGGGTTTTGTTTGTCTTTCTTATTTAATTCAATCAACTACAATCTCCATTAAAATTTATCCACAATTCATCTGATTTAAAACTGAATTTCGTAATCTTTCTAGCCATAAAAAGTTCTGAAAATACGGTATTTTTACCGAACCTTTTTAATTGAAATGCATAATCCGATTGATAACTGAATTGTGATTATTAAACTGCCATAACGATGATATCATTTCGATTAAAGGGCGCCAAGTTAATTTACATAATATATGACGTAGTGATAGCCAGAGTAGAATATAAATCAATTAGTCCGCAAGACATGATCCACCGTTAAAACACCCTCAGGGACCGTCGGTGTTCCATTTCAGTTTAGAGCTGTGATTTGAAATTACATAATTTGATGGCTGTTTTACATACATTTGCATGTTATTGGATGGCGATCCTGCTGGCACGATGCCTTATATTAAGTGCGGAGGAGAATTTGGCGGATATCTACGGAAGGTGTAGCGGCCAATAATGATTGCGTCGCCGGCTATAGATGGAGTTAACATACATTATGCATTTCAGGTGAGACCCCACTAATGAAACTTTGGCGGTTTAAGGCTTATATTAGTACCGTTCTGCTAGTGATTACTTGTAATGTGGCGCTCCTACACGATAACTATTAATAAAGGCATTCCAGGTTAACAAAACAGATTAGTTCCCTACAAACTATGCTTAATAATAACAACACAATAGAGGTTTCTTATAAAATGATATTCCTCTTATTTTTCTAAATGATATACTATATATTACACTATACAAAGAACTACTTATACTTTATTAACACATGGACGACAACGAAAGTTTTAATATTGTATGCAACGAACGACAGAGGAAGGTAAATGCTTTTTTTTATATATTAGGTGCGCAACTAAGTTCTCGCTGTTTTTCAAGAGATGACTCCAGTAAGAAGTGCTGGTCGATTGTAACATAACCAAGACGTCATGAATCAAGCTTAGACATATGGTAAACAAACCGCTTTGACACATTAGTGACTTTGCTTTTGCGTCATATACTTTTGGTTGTGTGAAAATGTCTGATTTTGTGCCAAATAATCGTCATTTGCGGGAAGTGTTACTTTTCTTCTTCCATATGAAGAAAACGGCGGCTGAAGCGCATCCAGAACTCCAAAAAGTTTACGGAGATGCTGCTCTAAGTGAAACAACGTGCCGTGATTGGTTTCGTCGCTTCAAAGACGGTGATTTCGATGTTGACGACCGTTCGCGTGAAGGAAGACCAAAAATCTTCGAAGACGCTGAATTGGAGGCATTGCTCGATGAAGATCCGTGCCAAACGCAAAAAGAGCTTGCTTCAGCATTAGGAGTTACCCGCCAAGCCATTTCCCAGCGGTTGCATGCGTTGGGAATGATTCAAAAACAAAGAACTTGGGTTCCTTATGATTTGAAGCCAAGAGACGCTGAGCGTCGTTTTTCCGCCTGTGAACAACTGCTCCAGCGGCAAAAAAGGAAGAGTTTTCTTCATCGCATCGTTACGGGTGATGAAAAATGGATTCATTACAGCAACCCAAAGAGAACAAAATCATGGGGACTGCCCGGTCATGCTTCAACATCGCAATCACCGTCTTTGAAGCGACGGAACCAATCACGGCACGTTGTTTCACTTAGAGCAGCATCTCCGTAAACTTTTTGGAATTCTCGATGCGCTTCAGCAGCCGTTTTCTTCGAATGAAAGAAGAAAAGCAACACTTCCCGCAAATGACGATTATTTGGCATTTTCACACAATCAAAAGTATATAACGCAAAAACAAAATCACTAGTGTGTCAACTGGAGCCATCTCTTGAAAAAACAGCGAGAACTTAGATGCGCACCTAATATTTTATTGTCAAAATAGGATAGTTATACAAAAACTATCCTATTTTGGCTTCCGAGCTGGAACCGCGTCTTCGTCAATACTGGCTGAAACTCTGTCTCAGTAAGAGTTTTTCTACCACTTTTGACAATTCAATTAGCCATGGCTTCGAAAGCAATGTATATTTTTATTTTTGTCTTGAAGCAGATGAGACAAATGATGAAGAGAAACGAAACGAAACCTTAATTGCATTATGTCTTAACGAGAAAGACTGTAGAGGAAGAGAAAGGCTGTAAAAGGTTCACTGACATTAAAGAATCTTAAATCTAGCAGTGATTGTCGATACTCCAATCTTTCCCCTACATATTATAATTAGCACACATTCATAAAATGCCAACGTATAAAAAAAAGGGAAGTGAGATGCAGAGGCTATCATTAGCGTGCAGTGTTCTTTACATTCTCTTTATATTATAAAAGAATATCAGGTAATATATCTTCCCCTTAATGGAACTGGATTATATTAAATCTAAACTCCTTTGCCGAAATGCTTTTTCATACAAATTCGCTCGCGTGCACTAGGTGTATAAAAAAATAATTTCGGTGTAGATGGGAAAAAACGGTTGAACGTGTACCGTGCGTCAAAATTGCGTCGGCTGACCCGAGAACTTTTTATACTATATGAAATTCCGGTCGACTCCGGACTCCAGTACACCCGGAACAGCCGCCAGCCGGAACGAAACAATCGACGCCAAGATCGCGTACTTGCTATTCATTACGCGCCTCTAGGGCCCTCTAGTGGCGCGTCGACCCACTCTCAGCAAAGGATTTGTATACAATTTGCCCTGGATCACCTCACTCTTTGACCGACTTCGTTGAAATTACAAAAGCTACACTCGTCCTGGCAGTATTTCAATGATGGGGCTCCGAGTAGTAGCGAAATGGTGACGACAGGCTCGCGGGGATTCGCAATTTCTCAATTTTGCTCGTCTAACACAAAGAAAGGGACGGAGAAAAGAATCAAGTTGGTATGTAATTTTTTTCTCGTCAAAAGGGACAATATCATACAATGTTGTTGTTTATTTTTATGACTCATCCCAACAGTATGGAACTATAATATCTTGTACGTTGCATGAAATGTTCCTGTATACTAAAATATACTTTACATTGACATGTTGCCGTTCTTTAATAATAAAAAGAAAAGGCAAATCTGCAATTAAATATTTCATATTGCAATCCTAAAAAAAGCTTTACGGTTTAGCCCTTTCTTCTTTGATGAATGAATAGTTTATCATTAAATTTTAATAATAAATAATATTGTTAAAAAATTCGAAAATGAAAGTCCAATTTCGCCCAGAAGAAAAGTTATGGAAAAGGATGACAATAAAGCAGAAGCAAAACAAGTAAATAAAGAAGATACGCGCCTGAACTAAAGAAACAGTAATAAATTAGATGTTAAAAATCCTATATTGAAGAGGCGACACCAAAAAAGCTACGGACTATTCTCTATGGGAGGCCAATACATAAAAACGACTTCCTCAACAACATCCTCTTCTAAGAAACAGTCCTGGATCTCCCAAGAAAATGCAAATCTTTTGTCCACACATTACACTGCACTCACTCTGTGACAGCAAATTTCTTCATTCCTTATCTAAGGGGTGCTAATTCAGGTGTCTATGAAGTCTATTGGAATGTGACCTTACCAGATATATTTTAATTCTCACGTTTTTTTGAAATTTTCAAAGAGCATGTTCATACTTGTTGAAGTTGGCCTTGATTAAGACTCCTTTAGACTGTGTGAAAGAAAAGTTATGGAAAAAGATGGCAATAAAGCAGAAGCAAAACAAGTAAAGAAAGAAGATACGCACCTGAACTAAAGAAACAGTAATAAATTAGATGTTAAAAATCCTATATTGAAGAGGCGACACCCAAAAAGCTACGGACTATTCTCTATAGGAGGCCAATACATAAAAACAACTTTCTCAACAACATCCTCCTTTAAGAAACAGTCCTGGATCTCCCAAGAAAATGCAAATGTTTTGTCCACACATTACACTGCAATCACTCTGTGGCAATAAATTTCTTCATTCCTTCTCTAAGGGGTGCTAGTTCAGGTGTCGATAAAGTCTATTGGACTGTGACCTTACCAGATATATTCTAGTTCTCATGCTTCGACGGAATCTTCAATAAGCACGTGCGTACTTGTTGAAGTTAGCCTTGATTAAGACTCTTTTAGACTGGATGCCATCTCTGCCCTAATGTACTAGGTTCCAACGTATCTCTCCATCACATACTAGTAGTATATTGATTCTAACAATTTTATGTATGTTTATCTATGTAGATAACCCTGGTCTGTTTTCTTCCATGAAAAGTTCCTATGTTCTTTTCTCTTTTAGATTTTATTCTGTATCTTTTCCTTACTATTCCGCTGAGAGGCTAAGTAAGGCTAAAAGGACGGCAACTATGTTACTTTACGTTAACATTACTTTATAGAATGTTCGTCTTCAGTTAAGATATCGATAACTAGTGGTGGCAAACAGTCGTGAGCCTTTGAGGATTGTTAGGTTCTAAAGAAGTTGTAGAGATTTGTATTTTACGAAAATTCCAATATAATTTTTTCTATTGTTTCTGCTTATATCCACTTTAATTTTTAATTTATGAACAAGAAAATATGTGTTGAATGTATAAAGTAGATTATTGTTTGGAATTGGGCACTTTTAGTCATTTATTGTTGGAAAAATAGACCTGTAAAATTAATATTTAAAGTCCTTCAAACAATTTCATGGAACGAATAAAATTTATCTATTGTTAGCCCAATCAATCACATTAAATTTTGCCTTAATAATAATACGTATTCAAACTATAGAAAATGCATTTAACCAGTCATTTTATTGTAAATTTTCAGTTCAAAAAATATTATAACGTTAACATATACAATAAACGCAGCATATTTCCGAACAAAAGACTTTTCATTGTAGTTTCCAGCTGGAGTTGAGTTTGTGTCGTCCGTCGTTACGTGTTAGTTTAGGAACTGGAAATCACCTGTAAGCTTTACGAACTAACCCTGTTTAAAAATAAATCCCACCGCCTCTACTCACAATTACTAACTTTATATCAACGTTTGAAACATATGCTTTTCCCACCAGATATTCTCAAAAATATTATCGCGCGGGAAACAGGTTAATGTAGAAATAAAATAAAGCCCTCTGGTTATTTTAACGCAATTTCCTCAGTCCCTCCTCTACCTCCTCAGTTGAAATGAAAAATACGCCTGGGCGTTCAATTAAGCGAGGTCAAGTGTACATTTTGTATGGCAACGTAGCTTTACAATTTGCTCTTTTTGCGCGCTGCTCCTAAAATATGCGAAAACAGAACCGTGCTAGTAGAAACAAAAGTTTTTATCAATTTTTTTTTACGTTTGGTTTTCGAAAATTTTAAAACGTAACGAAGTTTTAAACAAAATGCAACGCAAATGTAATGGATAGTATTCAAATTATTTTAACACAAGCACCCGGGACAATAAATAATGGTACATAATGATATTGTCGTCACTGTTCTTGTACGAGTTCGCCAATTTTTACTTAGGCAACAAAATGTATTTAAAATAAATACAGCCGTTTGTTATACGTGGGTAGTTTGACAAGTAGTGAGAATGGAAAAGAAAAGCGAATTTTTTTAAATACAAAATAATTTTTATTTTTCAATATATTCTCCTAAAACAGCAATACATGTATTCCAACGGTGCTCCAATGCCCTTATGTCATCTCTAAAATGCGATTCCGGAAGGCTTGCAAAATACTCATTTACGAAGATGATAAGGTCGTCGTTAGACGAAAATTTCTTTCCACCTAGTGCCGTTTTCAATTTTGGAAAAAGGTGGAAGTCGGAAAGAGCTAGATCCGTCGAATAAGGCGCATGCGGTACTAAATGTAACTCGTGGATTTTGGACATCGCAACTGTGCTGGTATACGAGGGAGCGTTGTCTTGGTGAAACAGAATCTTTTTCTTTGTCATTCTTGGCCGTTTAGTTCGAATCTCAAGATTTAATTTTGTGGAAGATCTGCATAATATTGTCCGTTTATTGTGGCACCTTTCTGAAGGTAATCAATGAACAAAATGCCCTTTGAATCCCAAAAAATTGATGCCATCACCTTGTTTGCCGATAAAGTGGTTTTCGCTTCCTTTGGAGGTGCAGAACCACGGTCTAACCATTGTTTCGACTGTTGTTTAGTTTCGGATGTACTGTAGTGTATTCAAGTTTCATCGCAAGTAACAAATCGCCCACAAAAATCAACCGGATTCCGCTTATAAAGGTCCAAACACTCATTAGAAATGCGCAAACGAGTGAACTTTAGATCAATCGTAAGCAATCGCGGCACCCATCTTGCCGAATGCTTGGAAAGGCCCAATTCTTTCGTTAAAATGTGGTGTACGCGTTCTTTTGAAATGTTTACCATGTCTGCTATCTCTCTCACTTTGAGTCGTCGATCTAGCGTAATAATATTATGGATTTTTATAATCATTTCCTTAGAAGTCACGATTTTGGTTGCTCCAGAGCGCGCTTCATCAACACAGCTTGTTTTACCACGTTTAAATTCATTTACTCATCTACTTATTGTGGGGGATGATGGAGCAGATTCACCTAATGTTTCCCGTAACTCATCTTTTATTTCGGTAGCTTTCATACCCTTAATTACGAAGTATTTAATCACCGCACGGTACTCTGCTTTTCCATTTTAATAAAACGACGTGTTGCTTCTTTTTCAATCAGCTGTGTATATTTAGGCATAGATCAATTCCGTGACGTCAATTAAACTGTTGAATAAAGAACGAGGTTATTTGATCATTATAAATACACAAACGTTTACTCTCTATACGACGGAATAAATTTTCAATTATTATAGAGCTGTTCCAATGTTATTTTGACTATAATAGATAATATTCTGTTCCAGTGGCTCCGGATATTTTAGATTACGCCACCAGTACAGATATGATAGCGCGCGAAGGTTCCAATGTCAATTTGAAGTGTGCAGCTAGGGGATCTCCCGAACCTTCAATCACTTGGAAGAGGGAAGGGGGAGATTTAATACGATTGCCAACTGGAGAGGAAGGTAAATACTGAGGAATTCGCCGTGCTGTCGTAATATGTTTGCCATGCTATTTGTTCGATGTAATAATGGGAATACCTAATGCAAATGTTTGTGTTCTGTCTATGCCCCTATTCTGTACTAACAGAAAAGACCATATTACAATACGCACATTCAACCTGCCTCTGTGCATTTGCATATAAACACATGTTAGACGTATATATTCGAGAATAAATTATGAAATGCTCTTTCTATTAATAGACAGTCACGTGCACGAAAATAGCTGTACTGAATTAATATTTATAAGTAGCACTTACAACGGACAATTCTAGTGCAGCTAAAAGCTGTTTCAAATTTCGCGTTTTCTTTAAAGAGTAAATAAAACACATAATTTTAATTCAGTTTCAAAAGCTTTTTATTGGTAATTGAAGTATCAGTTATGACATTTATATGCGAAAAAATAATGGCCTACTCTTGCAGCTCCACAGACGTCCACCTTTTTGTTAAAATTTTCAATGGCATTTTGACATAATTGAGGCTCGATCTCACCAATGACACGAATAATTTCATCTTTCGAAGCAGGAACTGATTGCGGATTGTTTTTATAAACCTGACTTTTCACGTAACCCCAAAGAAAATAGTCTAACGGTGTCAAATCACATGATCTTGGTGGTCAATTAACATCACCGTTTCTTGAGATTACACGTCCAGGAAATTTTTCTCTCAATAAATCAATTGATTCGTGTGCAAAGTGAGGTGTAGCGCCATCCTGTTGAAACCACATATCCTGTAAATCAATATTCATTAATTCGGACCACAAAAATTCGGTTATCATCCGACAAAATCGATCACCACTGACAGTTACAGTTTCACCGGCAGCATTTTCAAAGAAGTAAGGTCCAATTACACCACCTGACCATAATACACACCAAACAGTAACTCGTTTAGGATGCATAGGTATCTCGTGAATAATTCATGGATTTTTCTCACCCCGGATACGACAATTTTATTCATTAACATAGCCACCAAATTCAAAATATGCCTCATCAGAAATCATTATTTTTTGAGAAAAATCAGCTGGTTGTTCATTGATGAAATAGACAAATGAACGACGTTTTAAATGATCTAATGGCTTCAGTTTCTGTGCTATTTGAACCTTATATGCCTTCAAAGCTAAATTCTTGTGTAAAATACACCATGTTGTTGATCCACTAAGTTCAAGTTGTTGTAAACGTCGTCTAATGTACATTTCAGGATCTTCAGCAACACTTTCACGAACCAAACCAATATTTTCTTGTGAACGACCACTAAGACTGTATTTTTCACTTATTTGATCTTCCGCGGAACCGGTCTCTTAAAATTTTTTAATAATTCGACCAATAGTGCTTTCAGATGGACGATTATGTAAACCATAAAATTCACGTAATTTTCTAAAAACTCTTTTCACAGAACGCTGATTTTCATAAAATAATTTAACACTTTGAACACACTTTTTAAATGCCCAAATACCCAGACAAATTCAGTGCGCCATCTATATTTTATTTATTCTTAAAAAAATCGCGCAATTTGAAACAACCCTTATTTATAAAACTTTGATCACGCTTTAACGCGGTCATTGTAGTCGAGTTATCTTCTGAATTAATGAATCGTTTGTACTTTCAAATAAAAATTTAAAACCATATGTGTGTTTACAAGGATTATTTGCCAACGCTTGAGGAAAGAGGAGAAAATTTTTGCAAATTATCAACTAAATGTCAAACACTTGGTTTGCCATGTAGTTCACATATAGAGTATCTCAAAATTTTTGGAGTATTCCACGTATGTACATAAGTATAGGAACTTTGCAATGCTATGTTAAGATTTACGCCCATACGAGTTTATTAAAACAAAACTCGGCTTGCTGCGAAAGTAATGATTGTATTTTTGTATGCGTATATTTTCCGATATTCAAGAGATTTATTGGATTTGCATACACAGAAATTGTCCGGGGTTTCAATAATCCCTATTCTATTCATTTCCGCGGAGTTTATTTATAGGATACGATTGCACTGCTTGCGACCGATTCCCGATAGATTATTATTTTTTATTATATGATTAAAATGAAGAATTCCGTTGAAATTTTCAATTACACAAAATATCAAGCGTCGAATCTTTTTATAGCTGAGCTATTTCAAAATGAGGAATTAATCGAAGACAGCACAAAGACATGAAAGGGGGGCGAACAAGAAGAAAAGAATCTCGAAATAGTATACAGAAATTATAATTGGAGATGCAATTTGGAATTGCTTCAAGGGTCGTTAGAAAATCGTGTTACCAAACTAAAAATAGGTATTTTCTTATTTAAATTCCTTAAACTAGTCATCCAAAACAATCTTCCGTCCGCAGCATTTTTGTATAGTCACCATGCTTTTGATAACGTACGGCTAATCGATCTCTTGTAGTTATTATTTATTTACTACCCACTGAATTGCTTTTTGCATATTAAGCACAGATAATATTGGGTTGGCAACTAAGTACTTTCGGTTTTGTAGTATAAAATAAAACATTTTTTTTAAACAAAGAATAGTTTTTAATCAATTTTATATTTTCCATTTTGCTCAATGACCTTTTGCCATCTTTCTTTCAGCTACATGATTCCGCGCTCATAAAATTTCTGGTCCTTATCAGCAAAAAACTGAACCAGGTGCGAGTGAAGGTCATCGTCATTTGTGAAAGTTTTACCATTCAAAGAATTCTGCAAACTTCGAAATAAATGGTAATCAGATGGTGCTAGATCAGGGCTGTATGGGGGATGTGGCATCACTTCCCAGCCAAGCTCCAATAGTTTCCCACGAGTTGCCAAAGATGTGTGAGGTCTTGCATTATCTTGGTCGAAAACTATACCTTTCCGATTTGACAATTCTGGCCATTTTTCTTTGATTGCTTCATCCAGTTTTACTAAATGTTGACAGTAAACATCAGAATTGATCGTTTTGTTCCTTGAAAGCAGCTGAAGAAACACAACACCAAGTAATCCCACCAAACTGACAGCATGATCTTTTTTGGATGCAATTCAGCTTTGGATGTGGTTTGAGTTGGTTTATCGTGTTTGCTCCATGATCGTTTTCGAACTATGTTACTGTACAGGACCCATTTTTCATCACCGGTGACGATTCTTTTTAAGAAAGGGTCGGTTTTATTTCTTTGTGTTAAATGAATTTCTTTCAATTCGTGAGGTACCCAAATATCAAGCTTCTTAACTAGCCCAAGACATTTTAAATGTTTTTCAATTGTTGTCTACGATACATGTAGCCTCTCCGCAATCTCTCGAACAGTTATATGACGATCCTCTTCAATTATGACTTTGATTTGGTCATCATCAACTTCAGTAGGCCGACCAGAACGTTGCTCATCTTTGAGGGAAAAATCTTCAGAACGGAATTTTTTATATCAATTCTGACGCGTGCGCTCTGTTAAGCAATTAGCACCATAAATTTCACATATTTTTTGCGAGCCGCAGCAGCTTTCTTTCCTTTACGGAAAAAAAATAGTAAAATATGTCGAAAATGTTCGTTTCTGCACTCCATTTAAAATTAACCCACAACTAATAGCTTTAATAAAAATCACGCACTACTTGCTTCTGAAGTTACGTCAATGTGACTAGTATCACGCGACAAACGGTAAAGTACAGCACTAACATACGTTATACAAAAAATAAAGCAACGCTCTCTATCAGTAAAAACCGAAAGTACTTAGTTGCCAACCCAATAATACACAAGTGTATAGGAATTTATCTGGGTACTTGATCCAAAATACTATGACCATTTTAATCTGCAAAATTTACTAGATCATTTAAGACCGTCATAAAACTTATTCCCCTGTGACTTTTGTTGGTTGTTATAAGCACAGCTCAGCGAAATGACCTACTATTTTGGTCAAACAGATAAAAACAACCCTTACCATATTAACATTTGTATGCTACATATGTACTAAGTTGTAATCTTCAATAGAAAATAAACAGTATTGAACGTGGGTTTGGAGGCATGCTAAACTGTGGGTAATTTTGATGGAACCTGTGGTTGATTAACCTAACTTGGAAAACTACGGCAAAAATACCCGTACGAGTAATTTAAACGTGGCCGTAAGAGCTTGGGAGACTATCAACGTTCGGGACTGTCCACAAACTGCAACTACTGACGACAACATTGCTAAAGTTCATGAATTGGTGCTAGACGACTGTCGAATTAAAGTGACAGAGAGAGAGCAAAGGCTATGAATATGTCCAAAGAACGTGTTTGTCATATATTAAATCAAGATTTAGGCAGGAGAAAACTGCCCGCGCGTAGGGTGCCGTGTTTGCTAACGTTAGACGAAAAACCTGTTGGAATGAACATTTCCAACGCTCTGTTGGCGCAGTTTAGGCGCAATAAATCCAAGTTTTGGCGCCGATCAATTACTGTAGATAAAACTTGGATGCACCATTATACGCCTGAAACTAAAATACAGTCATAACAGTGAACTGCAAAGGGGGAGCCGGCTCCAAAAAAACCAAAAACTGATTTATTCGGCTGGGAAAGTGATGACGACAATTTTTTGAGATAGTCATGGAATTATCTTAATCGATTATCTTCAAAAAGGAAAAACTATTACATTACTTGACAAGCTGAAAGCAGAAATTGTGGAAAAACGGCCACATTTGCAGAAAAAGAGAATCCTGTTTCACCAAGACAACGCGCCGTCTCACACCATGGCGAAAATCCACGAATTACGGTTTGAACTACTTGACCATCCGCCTTACTCACCAGATCTAGCCCCAAGTGACCCTCATCTAAAAATTGGGCTCGGAGCACAGAGATTTTTGTCAAATGAGGAGGCAATCACCTTCATGAACAATTATTTTGCAGAGAAAAACGCCGAGTACTATTTGGACGGGTTAAAGAGATGGGAGCATCGCTGGGAGAAGTACATATGTAGAGTTACAAGAAGACTATGTGGAAAAATAAATATAAATTTTAAGAAAAAATATCTCGTATCTTTGTTAGATCCGAAACTTTTCAGACCACCCTCGTATTTCAAGGACTTGTATACATATATACTAGAAAAATATTCAGTGAAAACATCAACAATAAAATATAGCACCAGGAATTCGAGCAATACTTTGTGATTGCATATAAGACAGTATATGACAAGGATTTCATCTAACGAATTGCTCGATATTTCCCATAAATATTTCGCCAGTGAATTAGTGTGTATTAGAATTAGTATATGGTGCAAATTCTTCTGAAAAATAGTGTTAATAGTGGAGCCTCACTTCCTCCTAAATCATCCTCTTAAATTATAATAAAATTGACGAAATAATTTCCTTAAAAATGCTAATTTGATAATAATTTCATACGCAAATAACTACTTAAAAATTGTTCGATCCGCATGTAACTGAACACCTCTGAATTTACTTTCTACCAACAATAAATAATAAAGGAAATAATTCTCTTCTGTATTTAAATTAATGAACATACAAATCTAATATTACCCACGCCGCATTACACCATTTCAAAAGGCATTATCAAAAATTCTCCTGAATCTAATTAAGAACCATTTGTAATTCCTTTATACATGTTTACAATGATTATTAGGGTTGCGTAATTTACTTTTCCGGATATTTTTTAATTCATTCGGAGTTAGAACGTACTTCCGAGGCACGTGTAATAAAATTAATGCTTGTAATTTAAAATCCAGCAGCAATTTAGCTGATTTCCCAAGTCCCAATAAACACTCTACCCTTAACGGAACGCGCCAGTAATCAAAATGTAATAAAAGTGAGATTTTAAAATTTTACATCGTCATTGTGTAAGGAAGAACTCTCATATTATATCCCATATAACTGTAATCGTTAATAATTATATGTAATTCCAATATCGTCATTCTAAGAACCTAAATTGAATCGTTTGGAAATTGCATCTTTTTGCTGAACCAATGTAAAAGAGGAGATGCATTTTTGGATTCCATTCTCATAACTTATGAATAATTTAATAGTAACAGAAACTTATTTTATTTTCCAATAATTTGAATATAAACAAGTAAGTATTTGTTGTTTGACCGAAAACACGACTATCACAGCCGTTTCCTTTCTATTAAGACTCTTCAGGCAGCCTCAGTTCTCGTTTAACAGATATTGTCGCCGTGACAATATTTGTTAAACTGTTACTTTGATCCTGAGCGCAACATGGCGGGTACACTACTTACTATCTAAAAGGGAATGGTGGTTTTGATATCGTCCAGAAAGGAAACATTAGAAACTAGAAGGAAACTTTAAGTGGAACTTTATTCTGCATCCAGAATAACTTCTCGATTTTACTTCCTCCAATTGTTATTTATTTGGACGTCTCGATGGAATTTTAACTGGGAAAAGATTCCAAAATTTTGAAACATTGAAATTTTAACGTACTTTGATCGTAAGTCTAATATGGCTTTTACATTACCCGCTATCTCAAAGGCAATGCTGATTCTGATATCGTCCTCAAAGTAAACATTGGAACCAGAAAGAAACTCCAAGTGGAACTTTATTCTGCATCAAGAACAACTTCTCGATTTTACTTCCTCCAATTGTTATTTATCTGGACCACTCGATAGAATTTTAACTGGGGAAAGATTACAAAATTCTGAAACATTGAAATTTTAACGTACTTTGATCTTGAGTATAATATAGCTTTTACACTACCTGCTATCTCAAAGGCAATGATGATTCTGATATCAAACATTAGAAACCAGAAGGAAACTCCAAGTGGAACTTTATTTTGCATCCAGAATAACTTTTCGATTTCACTTTCTCTAACTGTTATTTATTTGAACCACTCAATGGAATTTTATCTGAAAGAAGATTCTAAACTTATTTCGACTTTAAGTATACTATAATACAGTCCATAACGTGTATCTAAACTTACAATCCATGGCGTTGAGAATTTTTAAGAAATTGAAGTATGTACCTGTAAATAAAATTATGGAGGAATAAGAGTTCTAATAATCAGAACGCTTTCCCATATGAATTACAGAGAAAAGAGATTCACACGCTTCTTGGTTGACCTCAGACAACCATAAAATACAAGTCCACCCTTCCATTTAATTAAGTTATCTCTCAATTCGAAGGAAGGGGCAGTTTTCCCCGTGTAATTTCGCTATTTTTTTTAATCGTCTCGTGGCATAGTCGCGCATAACTCATAACTTTTTGATATTAAGCGCGTATCCCGTTCGCGGAACCAAATATCCATGCATTTCATCTTTTATTAATTTTTTTTGCTGTTCATAGCGACGACAAAAATAGCGCGCCGCTTGCTCGTAAAAAAATCCGCATAAAATTATTTATAGGAAGTTATTATAACCACGCAATGGTAGATTAACCCCGCGAGGGCGTGCATTATTAAGCCGCGTGTATAGTAACTGCAAGAGGTATCGACTTTTACCGATTTAAAGTTTCAGAAGACGTCAATAATGAAGCTATTCCTCACAATTTATGATAAGGGTATTAGGCGTCATGTATAAATGATTAAACCTTGTGTCTTGAGGAGATGGAACTTGTAATAATATTGGAAAACGAACAGTAAATGTAATGGCGTATTTATATTTATTACCTCCAATTGGTGCATACTATTTGTCCATTGTTCCTTTCCTGTAGCTCCATTTTCGTAGGAAAGATTATTAATTTATAAAAGTATGTAAACTCATAAAATAATATTGAAAACTAAGATGTTACATAAAGATGCAAATTAGAAAAGTTTGTCAATTTTATTCTACCACTGTTGAACCAACTATCTTAGATGAATTTGGAAAATTTTGATCCTTTATTCAAAACAAAAACGATGCTTTCAATACTTGAAGTATAGACTTACGATGATGAAATTTTCGACAATCTACAAGCCATTGTTTGTGGCTTCGCTAATTATTTTGGCAGCATGAAACGGAAAAATTTAATCGCCAAGGTACTAACTCTGCTTCTATATATAGGGTTAATGGTACCCACGTCCATGAAGCACTAAAGAGAAACTTCGAAATAAAATAATATCAAAACGGCATCTCCAGTTTTTTAGTTTGCGGTTGTAGATTCGTCATTCTATATCTACTAGTAACCATAATTAAACTTCCATCTGTTGGAATATTTCCGGATTCATGGAAGACAACGAGGGTTTGCTTCTTCTTGAAGAATAGTGTGTCTTCTTATATGAAAAACCATCGATCGATATGAAATCCATATAATTTTGTACTTCAAAATTCCTATTTATTCTGGAAAATGGTTGATTATTGAGATCGTTACTTTATGGAATTTCATTGCAACAAACTTGCAACAACGCTACTTTTAGAGCGTTAACTCCGATTTTCGGTCGTAATTCTCGCCCTAGTAGACAGGCAGTAACAAGTTTAGTGCAAAAATTTGAGTCTACATATTCGTTGTGTGATGTTGCCGTGCCAGTGAGACAACGGGTTGGTCGAAGCGTTGAAAATATCGCTGCCGTTGAAACGTCCGTAGCAAATGATCCAAATCAGTCAATTCCATGGCGCTCTCAAGAGTTGGGCATCGCCCAGACCACTTTATGGCGAATTTTGCGTAAGGATCTTGGTTTACACCCATACAAGATCAAGCTGACTCAAGAATTGAAGCCGATGGACCATTTGAAGCGACGTACGTTATCCGATTGGGCTCTGGAAAAGATGCGCCAAGATGATCAATTTCATCGCAAAATCATTTTCAGTGACGCAGCTCATTTTTGGCTCAATGGGTTCGTCAATAAGCAAAATATGCGTTATTGGTCGGGTGAAAATCCACATGTGCTTCATGAAACACCACTTCATCCACAAAAAATAACTGTTTGGTGCGGTTTGCATGCCGGCGGCGTCATAGGGCCATATTTCTTCGTCGACGATAATGATCGTCACGTTACTGTAAATGGTAATCGTTATCGCGCCATGATTACCGATTATTTTTGGCCGGAATTGAAAGATATGGACTTGGACAACATGTGGTTTCAGCAGGACGGTGCCACAAGCCACACAGCACATGTTACAATCGATTTATTGAAGAGTAAGTTTGATGAGCGTGTCATCTCAAGAAATAGACCAGTCGATTGGCCGCCTCGTTCGTGCGATTTAGCGCTCTAGACTTTTTTCTTCGGGACTACGTCAAGTCATTGGTCTATGCCAACAAGCCGACAACGTTGGAAGAGCTCAGAATCAACATCGAACGCGAAATAGCAGCCGTTTCGGCCGAATTGTGTGGCCGAGTCTTCGAAAATTGGGTCCAACGAATCAACCGCTGCAAACGTGCCCGCGGTGGCCATATGAACGTAGACGAGTTCCATTCATAAATGTTTTGATTGTACTTCAACCCAATAATAAAGTTTTTGAAATATCTCAAATGGTCTGTATTTTATTTTGAAAAAAATTTGTCAAGTCCTTATTGGAAAACCCTTTATATAACCCCCTTTCCACATTAATTTTTGTACTCTATATATATATATATATATATATATACATATATATTTCGACAACTAAGTTGTTATCATCAGCAGATAATTAAGCAGTGTCGCACCTGGAAAACTACGGCAAAATATCTGTACTAAAACAAATTCCGCACGCGAACCGTACCGCCGAAAGCCAAAACGCACACTGTCCAAAAAGTATGAAACGAAATTTCTTGGAATGCATAGAGACTAACGAGTGCAATAAACTAAATTCTATTACCTTTCTTGAAGATAAAATTGGTTTTAAACGATTTACCTCCTTTAAATTGGTTTTAATTCTATTTTAATGTCTTATTCTAATTGTACCTACTAATTTCATTGTTTATTAATGTTTACCTGTTATTTATATTTACAGAGTCGAAGAATGGTCTTTTATCGACAAATAATCTTCTACGGATATTTTACTTCCACCCCTTTCTTGTAATCGGATTTACTTATTGCTTTCCGTTTTCCTATATAGAGAAGATTGTAACCTGTATTGTACTTGCTCGATAATGGCCTAACAGACAAAACTATTGGTAGTTAATATAAAATATAGTGTGAAATTTAAACACAGTGTTTTACTTATTCCTTATTGTTCTGGAATATATTCTCCTATTGAAATACAACTAAAATTTTTCCAACAAAGCTTTTTTGGAGAAGCGTTACATATCAACGTCTGACTTTGATATGTACCAATTCATATGTACCTATGCTTTTTACTCTAGAAAACAGATGGGTGTCATTTATACTGACAACAAGAAGGCCTTTGAGCGCTTTGAACACACGATTCGTCTTCAAAACTGGATCGATTCAGTTTTACTGTTTTTATCTTCCTACATAGATAGCAGATCACAATATGTATATTGTAATGGATACAAGTCATCTAGTCACTATGTTAAGTCAGGCGTACCGCAGGGTTCTTACCTGGGTCCACTTCTTTTTAGCATTAACTTAAATGATGTTTTGGGTTCAACTAAATGTAATAAATCGACTTTTGATGACAATTAATTTTTTCATTTATAAATTCTATTGATGGTTGTGACTTCATATCAAGTTATTGACATTTATAATCAGAAACACTGCGTCCTTTCAAATTTCAAAAATAGAACTTCTATTTCGTACTTATCTATTCGCTAATTCGTACAAATATTATTAATAGTATAGCATTAAGATTATTTTTAGAGGTGTTTCCGGTATATTTATCCATGAAGACATAGAAATTTAATCGATAATTTAATCTTTGTGTCAATGGAAAAGCCTTCGTATAACGGCAATTCATTCACTATTAAAAAAAAATTATTTTAAGGTTAATTTTCTATTGTCAACAGACCGCTATAACATGCGCTAATAATGATTTATCGTTCATTGGTTACTTTCACCCCTTTTTTTCTTTCCCGCACATTTAATCCGGGTGCATCTCGACAACAATTACTTTCGGTCACTGTGTACTGGTGTGCGCCTTTAATCGATTACACCCACAAATGTTCTTTATGCGATAACCCTGTGTGAATGTGGGTGTACGTTACATAAAGCTAATAGTGAAACGTATCTGGGTAATCGATAATTTATCTCGTAAGTGAAGTGAATGCCTTGATGAACAAGATGCAAGTTTAGAATTGCATTACGTTATTCTGGCGATCAATTAACCACTAATCTTGCTAACGATGCAACAGCTATCTGTGCATTAAATTTGCATTTTGTTTTCCAAGTAACGGCTGCAATATTTAGTTCCAGTGTAAATGTTGGGTGATATTTTGCCTTAAGTTTCGTTAGATTCTAAATTATTTAAGTATTTCTAAAATCCTGTTAAGTTGGTGGGAATAGAAATAGGTTGGATTTGTACAGGAGCTAAATAATTTAATGTTCATTTCCAAAACAAATTTCCGATGTCCAATTTCGACATATTAAATAACCCCTTACTCATAAATCTTTTAAGTGTCTAATCTAAAACACCATAAATATTTTCGCTTGATAAATATAGAATTAACCTAAATAACATTTCATGTTTATTTCATTTCTCATTATATATGCCGTCTATTAATTTATAATCTAACTAAACTATGCACATTGATTATAAAGCTTTTCCAACATTATGGATTACCAATTCATTTTTTATCTTTTACTTCTGGAAATGCAAATACTTCCATCAAACACTACACAATTCAATGAAGCTCCTACAGAAATATTCTTAATTTTTCGAATCATATCTCCCACATAAAATTTTTATATAGGGATTATTTTTTATTCTCCGCAATATGGGCTGTTATCGTTTTAACCTCTAGACAGGCCGTGTTTCAGTGGCCACCAGGTAAGGGCTAGAGTGTGTCGGCCAGACACGTGGATGGGAATGGGTCGCTTGCTAGAAACTTAATAACTAAGTACTGCTGAAAAGTAAATTATTTAAAAGCACTCTCACATAATTTACTTCTGGTTCTACCAATCGGGCTTGTTTTCATTTACGAAAATTAAAAATACTTTTGATTTGGTAATTTTTCAAATCATATATCTCCTTTGCACATAATTTTTTTGTATAAGATTTCTTTTAATTCTCAGCAATGCAGACTGTTTTTGTTTTAACCTATAGACAGGCCGTGTTTCAATAACCACCAAGTAAGGATTACAGTGTGTCAGCCGGACACGCGGATGGGAGTGGGTCGTTTGCTAGAAACTTAATAAGAAAGTACTGCTTTGAAGTAAATTATTTAAAAACACTCTCATAATTTACCTGTTTCTCTTTGTCTATTTACAAAAATTGAAAATACTTTTAATTTGGTAATTTTTCAAATCATATACCTCCTTTGCACATAAAACTTTGATATAGGATTTATCGTTTTAACCTCTAGACAGGCCGCCTTTCAGTGGCCACCAGGTAAGGGCTACAGAGTGTCGGGGCTTATTTTCATTTACGAAAATTCAAAGCACTTTTAATTTGGTAACTTTTAAATCATATATCTCCTTTACACATAAAATTTTGATATAGGATTAAGGCAAGGGCTACAGTGTGTCGGCCAGACACGCGGATGGGAATGGGTCGCTTGCTAGGAACTTAATAACAAAGTACTGCTGAAAAGTAAATTATTTAAAACACTCTCACATAATTTACCTTTGTTTCTACCTATCGGGCTTATTTTCATCTACAAAAATTAAAAATACTTTTAATTTGGTAATTAATTTGATAAAGTGTTATAAACACAATTAATTTTTGTAGTATTCTAGTATTCTTATTTCATCTATCCTATGATGCGACTTAAGATATCTTCGAGAACGCTTTATTTATTTATTTATTGTTCTTATATATTTGCATTAAACTAATTTTGTTTATTTATTTATCTAACCGTTATACAGATCGTAATAGTAAAATGTATGATGTCTTATAGTTTGAACCAAAATATATACGTATATATTAGTTTCAATTATTTACAGTAATTCATGCAAACGGATCCACTTTGAACATCAGCAGAGTGAGTCGACTTCAAATGGGACCATATCTATGCATTGCTTCAAATGGAGTACCACCATCAGTCAGCAAGCGAATTATGCTTATTGTACACTGTAGGTAGATATAGTTTCGAATTTTATAAATGTTCATTACAAAGCTTAATCGTCTTTACGTATTTAAATAATTCGCAAATGACAGAAAATAAACTCAAATATTTTTCCTACAAAGAGCTGATACATATTTACGTGTAGAGAAAAATATTTTCCGTTTCTTTGCGAACTAGTTTAACAAGTTTCAATTTACTTTGTTTCTAAATATAAGGTACCTCGAATAAACTAGATTTTTAGTGTATACAATATAGATGTATGTATACAATATAGATGTATGTATACAATATAGATGTTCATAAAATCATTTTTTTTCTTCTTTAAGCAAGAACAACACTTGTTAGTCTTGGAGAACGTCTTGTTTTTGTTCATGGGATAACTACCAGCCATCGCGCCATCTTTTATGCGATCGACCTGTAGTCTATTTCCATGCAGTCTTCCATCTTCTGTGCTATATTTCCCCATCCGATCCGTATCTTCGTTACACCCTCTTCTGCGTTATGTCACTCATTGCACATTGATCACCAAATAATTTAATTTATCGAAGCTGATTTCGAAGATAAAAATTATTTGACAAAATTCTGCATGAGCGGATTGTAAACCTCTTCGACTTCGTCGAAGTTACATTTAAACTGCAGGAAATAACCGCTGATTTAAAAACAGACGAAACGACGACTTGTACTTTTATAGGCTTAAAAGCCTTTGGCCAAGTTAACCATTAGATTTTACTTTAAAAATTGGACATGATTGTAATCTAAAAATTATTTTTTTCAATAACTCAGTCCTTGTTTTTCAAAAAGGCAACAGTATAGTGTAAGTGCACGATGAATGATAGAGAGAATTTCTATAAAAGAGACTGATTTTATCGCATGGAGTTTCTTAAAGTTCCATTCTAGGTACTTCATTGCTTTAATTCAAGAACGTCCAAATGATATAGCAAAAGTTAATTCCAAAACAACGAAAATCTTGCAGAAAGGAAAAGAGACTGGAAATTGTACGTTTAGTAACAGGTTTTCCAATAAGAGTGATATGATTTCTTTAAAAAAAAAAACACACTTATTGTTAAGAAAATTCAAAAGTTTTTTATTTAATGTG
Source organism: Dermolepida albohirtum (assembly GCA_031893035.1). Taxonomy (NCBI): domain Eukaryota; kingdom Metazoa; phylum Arthropoda; class Insecta; order Coleoptera; family Scarabaeidae; genus Dermolepida; species Dermolepida albohirtum. The sequence goes on along the minus strand of JAVIWB010001913.1, from coordinate 172,925 downwards.
AAGTACAATCGATACAATTAAGTTCTAAATAAAACGTCATTCAAATGGCCTCCACGGCTTCTTCTGCAGGAACGAATTCGATGAACCCAATTTTCGAGCACATTTTCCACTAAATCAAGTCGTATGTCATATTGACTTGTAAAGCTTGAAAAGAGTCTGGTTTATTTCGATAGACCAATGACTTCAAATAACCCTACAAGAAATAATCTAATGGTGTTAAATCACAACTTCTTGGAGGCCATTCAATATCACAATTTCTTGAAATAATCGAATCTCGAAACTTTTCTCGCAATAATTCTATTGTTGCATTTGCTGTGTGGCACGTAGCCCCGTCTTGTTGGAACCAAATGTTGTCAAGATCAACTTCTTCCAATGTCGGCCATAAAAAGTTGGTTATCATCAATCTATACCGCTCTCCGTTCACAGTAACGGTGTTACCACCTTCATTTTGAAAGAAGTACGGACCGACGATTCCACCATGGTGGTCTAATGGCTTCAGTTCTTGAGTGAGAACAATTTTATAGGGATGCAAACCCAAATCCTTTCTCAAAATCCGCCAGGTTGTGGTTTGAGACAATCGCAATTGTTGAGATCGTCTTGGAATCGAGAAATTACGGTCTTCAGTAACACTTGCCTGAACGGCAGCAATATTTGCATTACTTCGAGCGGTTCTTTGTCTTATTGGCACTTGAAAATTATGTAAAGAAAATGTAACCTCAAAATTTTTAACAATTCGACGAATAGCGAGCACGCTTGGACGATTATTACGACCATAAAATGGCAAAAGCGCAAGAAAAGTTGCAATTGGAGAACGATTATTTTTGATAATAAAACTGAATAATTTGTAAACGTTATTCTTGCGTATATCTCTCCATGATAAAATTGTAAACACTACTGAATACAATGAAAAACAAATGACAAATCATGACATATTACAAATGGCCGAAATGTCACTTCAAAATCATATCATCCCTATTGGAAAACCTTATATATATTAGGAATATTGTGTACATCACTTTGATAATGTCCCAGGATTCATTTCTCGTAATGTACATGCAAGAACAATAGCTTAAGCAAAATATAATGCAGAAGCAATAAGAATCTTGGAGAACAATTTGCTTTTAAAATCGGAAAACTAAATAATAACCAATAAGCAACAAATAAATATTCAAATGCTAGGAAAATATATTTACGTCTTGTAAGAATACGCTCTCTTGTAGATGGAAATTTGATTGTAATATTTTTTTGGAAATCATACGTTTAGGATATATTAAAAATACTGTGTAAATAATTCTGATAATGTTATAGGATTCATTTCTCATAAAATACATGTATACATAGTAAATTAGGCAAAAATATTTTTACATTTGGTACAAAGGATAATTTTGTTGCTTCCAAACGAGTATTAATCTTTCAGAAGGTGAATTTATAATCAGTTTTTAGTATTCTTTATCTTCTGTATCTTCTAATATGTGAAACAAAATTGGTTGCTTCGTCCAAAACACGATCGAAATTTGAAACACTTCCTTTAAAAGTAACCAAATAGTATTACTCCCACATAAACTTATTTCGAACTTGGATAAAATAAAAAGTGATTAAATACCTAAAAAAATTTTTAATTTCTATCAATTTACCAAGCTACATTTTGTTATTTTTAGAAATAGTTATTACAATAAATACATTTAATTCCACATGTTACTTTTATGCACATATCGTCAACAACTAACTTAAATAACTTTAACCTCTGTTCTATTACAGTTCCCCCAATGATCTGGATTCAAAACCAAATGGTCGGCGCATACGAAGGACAACAAGTTACATTAGAATGCCATTCGGAAGCTTTCCCAAAGCCGATTAACTACTGGACCACAGATAAAGGAGAAATTGTACCTCAAAGTACGTATTATTGCTATTACAAGTTGCAAGATTCAAATAAATACATATGTACGTATATATCTTTCAGAAACGTTAAATACGTGGAATATATACATACATACACGGGCTGTTATCTTCTTATTGATTCTAGTAAAGCAATATGCAATTTTCTGAATAAACATTGATTGATGTTTCAAAGTTGCCTAGCTTTTGTAGTCAATCTATTTGTTCATCTACGAAAACTAATTTATTATTATTATTATCTCATTTTTAAATTCGTGAACTGTTTTTTTTTTCAACCAGTTAACATATCCTTTATTTATTTATTTATTTATCCAATTGACACAGATTTTAAAACTAATCATAATCAACTGTATACAAAGAAATGTAAAATTTAAGTTTAAAACATTTAAAATTCAGGGTCGCCTGAATACTTCTTAAGTGAATTGTAACCTTTGTAGAGGAATAGGTGTTTAATTTTATTTTTAAATATTTACCTTGGTATTTACTTCAAGCTCACAGGAAACCTATTACATACTTTGATTGTCAAATAATTTGGCCTTTTTTCACACAGTGCAAGTTTATGTCATGGCACTTCCAAATCACGAATTTCTCGTGTTACATAAATGAATCTTCAAACCCTACAACTTCTCAGACAATGAAAAGTCGTTAACATATAAAATACAGAGCAGAGATCCAAGAACACTACGCTGGGGAACGCCACGTTTATTTGGCAGACGACAAGATTGGAATCCATTAATTTCAATATACTATTTTTTGTGACTGAAATATCTTCAAACCACTTGTACGCCAATTCTCTAACACCATGGGTTTCTAATTCTCTTAGGAAAATGAGATTTATTGAAGTAAATGCTTTATTAAACCTAGTATTCATTTCTTGTACCATAAAATACTTAACTTTTTTTTCTAAATATTGGTGTTAATTCAGTAATTTAAACTTCAGGAAGATGCAGTGTAAATACATATATATAAAGGGTACTAGGAAAGTTTTGCAATATGCCGCAACAATGAATCGTAGGAGGCTGTTTGTTGCTGCATGTTGAAACAAGTTTATACCTGTATCATAGCCGACGCTCCATGTCCATGGGCTCGAATTGTTCATTAGCAGTGAGAGTGTAAAGTGCTTGCGATGGCATCGTGATCACGAAATGAGATAAGGGCAGTTTTGCGTTATAATTTCGTACGTGTTTTAACCATAGACCAGTGCTTCGAAGAAATTACTCTTGCACTAGGTGATGTTTGTCCACATCGCACAATGAAATTCAGGTTTTATAGAGAATTCCAAAGAGAAAATTTAACTGTGGAGGATGCTGAGAGGCCGAGAAGGTCACACACATCAGTTACGGAGGAAAACGTTACTACTATGAGGAAAATGCTTGGTGAGGACAGGCGAGTGACCTACCAACAGATAGAGGGTAATTCAGGTACTGCACCAGCAGTACGTTCGATTCTGCATGGTCGTTTGCACGTGAAGAAACTTTGTTCTCTCTGAGTGCCGCATCGACTGATTGTAGGACAGATGACACGACGTGTGACTTGATGCCGGGAAATGGTAAAAAAGTTTAATGAGAGACAATCTCGGTATGTGAACAATATCGTGATAGGTGACGAGACTTGGCTGTAGTATTACGATGTGCCGACCAAAGCTCAAAACATGATGATGAGGACACACCCGCAGTTGTCAGAAAATCCCGATCTGTAAAGAAGAAAATGATAACTGTTTTTCAAATCGAGTGGAATTGTGGAACGCGTCATTTTGGACGCACAGAAGACAGTCACAGCTAAGTGGTATACTGAACAGTGCCTGCCTAAAGTCATTGGATCTATGAAGAACCTGCGGCCAAAGTCAAGAATGGACACCTGGTTCTTGCATCACGATAATGTTCCAGCTCACCGCGCCAAAGCCTGCCCCGAATATTTGGCGACGACAGGATTGAAACTTCTCGAACACCCTCCCTACAGTCCAGATCTTACTCGTTGCGACTTGCACTGTTCCCGCATGTGAAAATGAAGCTAAAAGTGAGGCGGTTTTCGAGTGATGAGGACCTTCTGCGGGCTTGGGACAACGGGTGTGCTTTATTCCCTAGTGAAACTTGGCAGAACAGGTTTAAAAATTGGTTTCGGAGAATGGAGAGGTGTATTGAGTGTAGAGGACATTACTTTGAAAAAATTAAACAAAGCTGTATTGCAAAACTTTCCTAGTATCCTTTATGTATATGTACTATATATTAGTAAATTAGAAAAATTAGTGAAAATCTATGTAACAATTATTTTACGTACAAAACAAAATCAAATTAAACAATTTCAATTAGAATAAATATTTTAAAATATTAAATTTTGTAATTGGTATCTATTTGTAAATACATAAACGCATAATATTTATACAAAATCAAAGTAAAAATTCATTTTCAATGTAGCCAATTATGACGCTTTAGATTATAATGGAATTCGTTCAAATTAAACAATTCATTTAAACAAACAAACAACAAAAACTGAAAATGCTGTTCCAACTTTTCTTGTCGAATTGTTTTGATGTTATTATTTTCAATCAATTAAATTGTATGATAACATATAAATAACTTCGGCAATTAATTGAAATGAAATAAATAATTTCCAGATGTGTTCGAAATAGAGTTCGCCATTTTCGCTAATTATGATTGATCGAAATCACAATCATTTTATAATATTCTTACATATACATGCATTGTTTCAAAGTAATATTTACTGATACTAGATTTTGGTACGTATTTTACTACGTAATAAAAAATATAATTCATATAACTTCAATATTATACAAGACAATTACCTGACGCCATTCGAATGTACATACTATATATTGGTGCGCAACTAAGTTCTCGCTGTTTTTCAAGAGATGGCTCCATTAGTAAGCGCTGGTCGATTGTGACATAACCAAAACATCATGTGTTGCTTTTCTTCTTTCATTCGAAAAAAACGGCGGCTGAAGCGCCTTGAGAACTCCAAAAGTTTACGGAGATGTTGCTCTAAGTGAAACAACGTGCCGTGATTGGTTCCGTCGCTTCAAAGACGGTGATTTCGATGTTGACCGTTCGCGTGAAGGAAGACCAAAGCCTTCGAAGACGCTGAATTTGAGGCATTGCTCGATGAGGATCCGTGCCAAACGCAAAAAGAGCTTGCTTCAGCATTAGGAGTTACCCGCCAAGACATTTCCCAGCGATTGCATGCGTTGGGAATGCTTCGCCTGTGAACAACTGCTCCAGCGGCAAAAAAGGAAGGGCTTTCTTCATCGCATCGTTACGGGTGATGAAAAAAGGATTCATTACAGCAAACCAAAGAGAACAAAATCATGGGGACTGCCAGGTCATGCTTCTACGTCGTCGGTTCAGCCGAATATTCACGCTACGAAGGTTTTGCTGTGTATTTGGTGGGACCAGGGCGGTATTATTTATTATGAGCTATTGAAACCCAACGAAACAATCACAGGGGAACAGTATCGAACTCAATTGATGCGATTGCGCTGAGCGCTGCGCGAAAAGCGGCCACAATACTAGCAGAGACGCGAAAAAGTGATTCTACTGCATGACAACGCTCGGCCTCACGTTGCCAAACCCGTTGAAACCTACTTAGAAACGCTCAAATGGGAGGTCCTACCCCACCCGCCATATTCCCCAGATATTGCGCCGTCCGATTGTTACTTGTTTCGTTCGATGGCACATGGTCTGGCTAATCAGCAGTTCCGCTCATATGAAGACATATCAAAATGGCTTGATTCGTGGATAGCCTCAAAAGACGAACACTTCTACAGTGACGGTATTCGAGCTCTGCCAGAAAGATGGGAAAAAGTTGTCGCTAGCGATGGGCAATATTTTGAATGATTCATTTGTAAACATTTTTTCACAATAAAATTGCAGTTTCATCAAAAAAAAAAAACAGCGAGAACTTAGTTGCGCACCTAATATTTTTCATGAAAATTAGTATAATATTAACCGTTAGCGCGTTGGTGGCGTGGTGTGTTATGATATTAATTTAAGAAAGAGATGGAGTTAACAGTTAAACATAATTTGATGAGTATAAAAACTGCAGAACTTGTATCAAGCTAAGACTTTTCCAGTGCAACGACGAAAGTAGCGGCAGCAGTTAAGCCCTGAAGATGGCCCAAGTAGAGACGAAATGTCGGCAGCAGAGATGCCAAGGTCATGAATCCAGCCAGGAAGCCAAGACGAAAAAGTACATATACATATATATTCACATTCATCACTTAAAGTCTAATGGAATCTTTCCCTGCTCTGCACTAAAATCACTTAGATTTTGTGTAAACGTAAGTAAGTACGAAAGTAACGGCAGCAGTTAAGCCCTGAAGATGACCCAAGTAGAGACGAAATGTCGGCAGCAGAGATGCCAAGGTCATGAATCCAGCCAGGAAGCCAAGACGAAAAAAGTACATATACATATATATTCACATTCATCACTTAAAGTCTAATGGAATCTTTCCCTGCTCTGCACTAAAATCACCTAGATTTTCTGTAAACGTAAGTAATTTTGGGGGTAGTAAACTACCATTATCATGTACCAGTCGAAAATTGCTCACTTCCGTCTTCGTCTTGCACGATAACGCTTGGCTCTATACTACATTGCAAATACAAGAACTGCTTCGTCAATTCAAATGAGACGCTTTCAACTATCCACACCTACAGCCGAGATTTGGTTTTTGTTTATTAGATGGCTGGAATCACGATGCTTTAATAATAATGAAGTAATTCAAGATGCTACCAGAGGCTAGTTGCTGCAATCATAGCTGGCCGAATTTTATGAAGAATGAATATAAACAATTAAATAGGTATGGCTGGAATCGCGACGCTTTGACTCCAATGAAAGAATTAATTATGCTACTACAGGCTAACTGCAATCATAGATGATAAAATTTTATAAAGAGAGAATACAAACAATTAGATGACTGGAATCACGACGCTTTGACTCCAGTGAAGGAATTCAAGATGTTATCATAGACTGGCTGCAATCATAGATTGCAAAATTTTATAAAGACGGAATACAAACAATTAGATGACTGAAATCAAGACGCTTTGATTCCAATGAAGGAATTCAAAATGCTATCAGAGACTAGCTGCCATCACAGACGGCAGAATTTTATAAAGACGTAATACAAACAATTAGATGACTGGAATCAGGACGCTTTGATTCCAATGAAGGAATTCAAGATGCTATCAGAGACTAGCTGCAATCATAGATGGCAAAATTTTATAAAGAGGGAATACAAACAGTTACATGACTAGAATCACGGCGCTTTGATTCCAATGAAGGAATTGGAATAGGGTGCTATCAGAGACTGGATGCAATCATAGATGGCAGAATTTTATAACGAGGGAATACAAACAATTAGATGGCTGGAATCACGACGATTTGACTCCAACGAAAGAATTCATGATGCTACTACAGGCTGATTGCAATCATAGATTATATAATTCCATAAAGAGAGAATAGAAACAATTAGATGGCTGGAATTACAACGCTTTTACTCCAGTGAAGGAATTCAAGATGCTGATACAGGCTGACTGCAATTATAGATGGCAGAATTTTATAAAAAGGGAATATAAACAAATAAAAACATTTCCTTTTAAATCAATACAATGAATGCCTTAACCTTGTGATTAAATTTACATATCACATTAAAGTTGGAAAGCATATTTCTCACTAATTCTGTGTAATCCTGTACGTTATGATTTCCAAATAAACTCGTAACTCGAACAAATAAACACCAAGCACTAGATCTAGATACGGCAGATTATGGATTTTTAATAATCTACTTCATATGAAGAGTTGAATTTGATGGAGCTTGTGGTTGATTGACTTGATCAATAAGGTTGATATATAACCCCTTTTCCACAATTAACTTTTGTAAATTCTGTATACCCATTTCGACAACCAAGTTGTCATCATCAGCAGATAATTTCAAAGTGTCGCACCTGGTAAAACACGGCGAAAAAATTGTACGAAAAACAAACTCCGTACGCGATCCACACCGTTCAAAACCACAGTGCACATCTTGGTTTTGAACGGTGTGGATCGCGTACGGAGTTTGTTTTTCGTACAATTTTTTCGCCGTGTTTTACCAGGTGCGACACTTTGAAATTATCTGCTGATGATGACAACTTGGTTGTCGAAATGCGTATACAGAATTTACAAAAGTTAATTGTGGAAAAGGGGTTATATATCAACCTTATTGATCAACTCATATGAAGATTATCAAGTTCATAAATTTCTGGGATTAGCACGAAAAAGGGAATTTAGGTATTAAGTAGCCAAAAAAAAGGCTCCATCTCGATTTAAAGCCATCAAAAACTGCTGCGCTTAATGTACAACGTTGGAAATAGTTTTTTCTCTCACAGCCAGAGGTTCACTGATTATGTTGTGTTTTCTTTGAATTATTACGAAACAGGAATACTTTATTTATCCATTTTGCTGCAGAAGTAAAAAGTTTACCATTTTCAAATCAATACGAACTACCCACTGATGCTTTAGTTACTTAATTTTTCCTTTGGTGTTTTTAGGGCCATAGACATCAAACTAGCTAATTAAATTCTAACTTTAAGTACAATAAATCAATTTTGGCACCCAAAAGTATTATTATTTAATTATTCTTGCCCTATCAAAACTAAAATCAATGATTCTATATTTCAAGAATTAGAACTGGTACGAAAAAAATACTTTTCCGGTAACGAGGGAAAAAATTGTACTTTTTAACACATCTTCTTACTTTCTAAAATCGACGAATTAATAAAGACTTCATTATGATGACAAGCGCCAACAAATTTTAACATTAGCGAAGTATATTGTTGTGTACAAGTTCAGAAGCGACATAACTTTCAGCAACTTTTAAACTTTTAACACGTTATCAGATCTATCGAATGCCACCTTTCCCTAACTTCGGCATTCTAATTTAGTGCAGCCAGTCTGTATTAGAATTTACATAATTGCCTTGGTATACCAGATATGTTCTCTGAAATGTATGTGCATATAATGGGTGTTCCAAAATTAACGCAAGATTTAAATTTGTCGCCATTTGTGCAGTCAAGTGTTGGCAACCCTAAAAAAAACAATTCGACAGCTGACAGTTTAGGGTCAGTAAAAATGGAGCGTTACACGATAGAACAACGTGTCTTCACTATTGAACAATATTTCAAAAATAATGAAGGCTTGGCGACCGCAGTTCGAAAATTTCATACAAAATATGGTCGGAATAGTGTTTTAACTTTGTCAACGGTGAAGAGATTAATTGAAAAATTCAGGGAGATTGGATAGGTTGGAGACGCCAAACACTCTGGTCCTCCAAAAACAAGCCATTCAAATGTCAATATCGAAGCAGTGCGTGAGAGTGTCGGTGACAATCCAGGAACCTCAATTCGGCGTCATGGACAAGAATTGCAAATTTCAAGAAGCTCTCTACAGCGTATACTCACTAAAGATCTGTCCCCATGCTTACAAAATTCAATTAACACAACAACTGAAGCCTAATGACCATGCACAGTAAAGAAAGTTCGTCGAATGTATTATTGAACATCAACAAATGGATGCTGATTTTTCTAGCAAAATCATCCTAAGCGATGAAGCACATTTCCACCTTGATGGCTTTGTTAATTGTCAAAATTGCTGCTTTTGGGGTTCTGAGAACCCACATGTGATTGTCGAAAAACAAACGCATCCACAACGTGTCACTGTTTGGTGTGTATTTTCGGCTGGAGGCATAATTGGACCATACTTTTTTAAAAACGAGGCTGGTCAAGCAAGCAGTGATCGTTACTGGTGCTCGATATCGCGACATGATAACACATTTATTTCTGCCGACATTGGATGTTATTAATGTGGCCAATATGTGGTTTCATCAAGACGGTGCCACATGCCATACAGCCCGTGAAACAATTCAATTACGGCATGAAACATTTCCAGGTCGTGTACTCTCTCGTTTCGGCGATCAGAATTGGCCCCCTAGATCGTGTAATTTAACACCATTAGATTTCTTTTTATGGGGTTGTTTGAAATCACAAGTCTATGTCAACAAGCCCACAACCACCCGTGCATTAAAGGAGGAGATTCAACGCTGCATCAACGAAATTCAGCCACATTTATGTATAATAGTCATGGAAAATTTCGACAAACGAGTGCGTATGTGCATGCAAAGCCGTGGAGACCATTTGCCCGATGTGTTATTTCATAAATAACCCTATGTACTTTATGATTCAATAAAAAAAAACAGTCAAAAAACTAAAAACTGTGTTTTCTATTTAATTCAAATCTTGCGTTTTTGGACACTTTATATACACTGGGCTGATCCCTTTTAAAGCGAATATCGATGTGATATACACATATACATACATATATAAGTATATCACATCGATCTTCACTTTAAAAACGGAATGAAAAAGTTGAAAATAAATTCTGTACATTTTCTAACAAAACTAAATTTCTAATTCAATTTATTTCCCTAAAAATTAAGTCAAACAAGGATGTTTATTGCACGTCGAAATGATCGAATATTAAAAAAAGAATGTTTTCGAAAAAATACAAATGCCATGCTTGCATGATTTTCCACTCAGAATTTGTTAAAGAGAACCTTTAAGATTAGTCAGCCAAGTTAACATGACTGTGATGCTTCTAATACCGCATTTCGCTGTGAATAATATCAACGGACCTTAATCTGAAAGAGAAAATATCAAAAGACAGGATACACAACAAGTGACGTGACTTTCCACCTTCGTCCCAAATTTGACTATGCCGAGAAATTCCTTCTGTCGTTCAAAGCTTTAAGAGATTTTAATTTTGGGATTCTTAAATCGGGCACTATTACGAAGACAACTCCAAAGAAATTTCTTTGAATTTACGTTCTATATTTAGGCACGTGCTTTATATTGCTACCGTAGTTAAACAAAAAAGAAGTCTTTGAAGAATACGAACGCACGTACATTGACTCTTCCTTTAAAACAAAAAATATATAATATTACACGTAATTTATTTCTTGGGAGTGAAATTTATTGACAGAAGTTATAAACGACTGCTTATTTCTATTGTGTTACAGGAGGTTATTATATTTTGTAACGGGGATCGTTCTAAAATGATTTAATTACATACTTACTGTTAGTGTTAACACCATTTTGACCTATTACAGAGTGTCTACATTTTCTGTAATTCCCTTTTCTATTTTTGTAGATGGAAAGATCGAATCACATGCCTGAACACGTTATAATTGATATTCGCTGGGCGTAAGTTAATAAGGGCGTTTTATATTACAGTAATTCTTTATATCTGTCACTTGATTCATTAATTTCGCATTTCGTCCTATGTTTTTTGATGTGTTATCTAACGTTTTAATACCCTGGTGTCTTCCTCTATAATCTTAGTATTATTTGTTTTGTATTCGTCTTTATTTGAAACAATTTTCTCGCTTTGAGAACCTTTTTGGTTGAATTGGTATCTGATATAACATTATTTCTTTTCTTGATATTTTAAAGCTACTTCGTTTGAGTTTTATGCTTACTATTTCTATTTTAATTCTAAATGGTGATGATAATTTTAAGAATCTTGACCGACTGTAACGAGATCTTCATGACAGTTTACAAAATGGATTCTAAAATTCCCAAAAAACTGCGTATACAGAATTACAAAAGTTAATGTGGAAATGGGTTATATATCAACTTTAGTGATTAAGGAGATAATTTTTAATTAAATATATTTCGCTAATAAATATACTGGCTTGATTTTGTTTTAATCTATAGAATTAATTACTTGCGTTAATATAATTATTTAAAAAAAACCTTTTTGTATTTGTACCTATTGCATTATTAGTCCTATAATTAGGATCCGGCTTGGACAATAAATTTCCAATTAACATTATTATCTTTATTATTATTATTATTATTGTTAACAAGTTACAAGGAGAATATATTGACAAATAATATTATTTCGTTTTTACAAATTCACCACCTATTGATCGGTCTTCGTACTAGCCACCCAGTCCCACCTCTACACTAAATTAGATAGCTTTGAATGTTCAATATCCATATTTCCTTTGTTTCAGGTGACAAATATGAAATGGCAATGCTAGAGGACAGCTACAGGGTTATTATGAAATTAACAATAAAGTCAGTTCTCATATCAGATTTTGGTTCGTATAAATGCGTATCAAAGAACTCACTAGGGGAGACAGATGGTAGCATTCAATTATACGGTGAGTTTCCGTTAATTATATTATTTATTAATTGAAGTATGCTAAAATTTGTTTTCGAGTGAATTGATTAAATATATAATTTATTTTAAAATTTAATTTTAAATAATTATAATACAATTCATTGTTCTCTCGCGGGAATATCAAATAATATATTTCAATTTCTGTAAAAGCGTTTGCCTGAAGGACAGCGCAAAAGTAATTTTCGCGATATTCGAATATTAAATTTTGAGACAAAAGCAAAAGCCCGGTGAGTAATAAGTCGAATATATTGCGGTTATTAATGTACAAATATGTACATATTTGTATGTAGCACGATGAATCCTACAATAGTTATTACTTTTTTTGTAATCATAGGTCGAATATAATGCAAAAAAGTTGAATTATTAAATACGTGTATGGTTTGGTAAATTATAAACATATCCAGGACGAACGAAGATCAAATTTCTTCAAAGATGGATGCCCAAAAAAGTCTTTTAATTTGTTCAGAGCATTTTTAACTTTTGAAATATTGGATTAACCTGAAAGTTCATGAAGAAATTATAAATACATGAGCGTCCCGAAACCTCTGTAGCTCCTCCAACAATTAAGGTTGTATCCTCCGCATAAAGACATATTTTGGCGTCTATATTACAGAGTAAGTCGTTTAAGTAAATGACGAACAACAGTGGGCCCAATATCGATCCTTGAGGTACACCCTTACTTAAGTATTCCAAACTCGAAACTTTTTTATTAAATTCTACAAATTGCCTCCGATTCTCTAAGCACGAAGTGAAGCCGCTACCCCGAAATCCATAAAAATATAATTTATCTAGCAATATTTCGTGATTGACGTTGTCAAAGGCTTTTGTTAGATCGTAACAAAGTAGTTGTATTGCATTCTGGACATCCAAGGCATCTGTGAGAAACTCAATAACCTCAACCATGCCAGTAACGGTGGATTTATCTTTTCTATAACCATATTGCGCATCATGAAATATATCATTTAAACTCTTCATATCGTAGGAAAAAGATTCCGCCATACACAATTCTCCAAGAGCTTCATAGAAATGGGTTCCGTTGTCGATTTTTCCAAATGAACATGCAATTTGATAATATGCATTTGGTCTTTCATTGATGGATATGTATCACAATTTTTGGAGATGGAATAGAAAGATTTCAACTTTTCTAAGTGTTAAACCCAAAATAATAATTCGGGTATTAAAGACACACTCTCAGCTCAGTGTTTGGATTTTGACGGTTAATGTCTGGTGCGAACTTGTTTCTGTGCGAGTTTTACCGCGTATCCAGATGCGACACTGTGACTAATTATCTGCTAATGATGACAACTTAGTTGTCGAAATGCATATGCAAAATACGAATATTGTTGTGGAAAGGGATTTTGTTTATCTTTTTTGATTAAGAGTCATTGAATATAACATGTAGATAGTGTGCATATACAGATAGATCATAGAATAGAACATATAAAGGGTTTTCCAATAGGGACTTGACAACTTTTAATTCAATTTGTGAACGCACCCTTTCACTAATCATCGAACTGTCACTGTCAATTTATTCAGTAAACTTAACATTGGTCATCATGGTAAAGTATACGAACGAACAACGTCTGCAAATTACAAAAATTTACTACAGAAATTCGGAGTCGGTGACCGCTACTTTAAGAGCGTTAACTCCGATTTTTGGTCGTAATTCTCGCTCTAGTAGACAGGCAGTAACAAGTTTAGTGCAAAAATTTGAATCTACATATTCGTTGTGTAATGTTGCCGTGCCAGTGAGACAACGGGTTGGTCGAAGTGTCGAAAATGTCGCTGCCGTTGAAACGTCCGTAGCAAATAGTCCAAATCAGTCAATTCCATGGCGTTCTCAAGAGTTGGGATCGCCCAGACCACTTTATGGCGAATTTTGCGTAAGGATCTTGGTTTACACCCATACAAGATCAAGCTGACTCAAGAATTGAAGCCGATGGACCATTTGAAGCGACTTACGTTCTCCGATTGGGCTCTGGAAAAGATGCGCCAAGATGATCAATTTCATCGCAAAATCATTTTCAGTGACGAAGCTCATTTTTGGCTCAATGGATTCGTCAATAAGCAAAATATGCGTTGTTGGTCGGGTGAAAATCCAAATGTGCTTCATGAAACACCACTTCATCCACAAAAACGATAATGATCGTCACGTTACTGTGAATGATAATCGTTATCGCGCCATGATTACCGATTATTTTTGGCCCGAATTGAAAGATATGGACTTGGACAACATGTGGTTTCAGCAGGACGGTGCCACAAGCCACACAGCACACGTTACAATCGATTTATTAAAGAGTAAGGTTGATAAGCGTGTTATCTCAAGAAATGGACAAGTCGATTAGCCGCCTCGTTCGTGCGATTTAACGCCTTTAGACTTTTTTCTTTGGGGCTACGTCAAGTCATTGGTCTATGCCAACAAGCCGACAACGTTGGAAGAGCTCAGAGCCAACATTGAACGCGAAATAGCAGCCGTTTCGGCCGAATTGTGTGTCCGAGTCATCGAAAATTGGGTCCAACGAATCGACCGCTGCAAACGTGCCCGCGGTGGCCATACGAACGAAGTCGAGTTCCATTCATAAATGTTTTGATTGTACTTCAACCCGATAATAAAGTTTTTGAAATATCTCAAATGGTCTATATTTTATTTTGAAAAAAATTTGTCAAGTCCTTATTGGAAAACCCATTATATGCACAATATGCAAGAACGATATTCATTTAACAAACAGAGAGGTTCAGTGGATATTTCCGATCTTTCAGTCCATGGTAGCTTGATAGTTTGTATCAATTTTGTTATTTTCTTTTGCTCCTCTGTATGTAACACACATTTGTATCATATGAACTACAATTTAACGATTGCTAATGAGAATCGTGAATCCATTTTGTCATACCTGTATATTAGAAGCCTTTTTTGTCAGAAGCTTGTCTTGCATTTGTGTATTTAATTTCAAACATTGTCTAAGTATTATTTACATAAAAAAATAGAGTATGCCCGGAGAATTAAAATAAAAAATTAAATCAGATTTATAAACTCGATTAATTACGAGGGAAATTCAGTTAACTTAATGATATCAACGTTTCATTTTTGACACATTTTTTTATAGTGTACTTTTAAAGTATATTCAAATACGTATACATGTTGACGCTTTTCGTTAATGTTATCATAAGACTAGAGCTTGTTTTTATTTATTTTTTGCATGGGCACTCTGAACATTAAATGAACAGAGCGCTGTCGCTTTTAGGCAAACATTCGATCTTTGATTATTGAAGCGGGCAATCGAGTTACGCGCGTCAGAACTCTTGTAAAACGTTCCGAGTTGCTGGATTAACTTTACCTTCGGCTGGGAGACTACACTATTGCATCAAGCACCGTTACCGTTGCAACATTATATACATTGTATTCATTTTAAGTATTTTCGCATTAAATACTACTTTTCCCCTGTATGTTTTTCCGTTGCTTTCTCATTCTGAAACTGAATTAAAAGCTAAAGAAAACGGGAACAGTAAAAGCTCATTTTATTGGCTGTGATTAAAGTTTTTATGTGTCTTCTTTGTTCGTTTTGTTTTGATTTGGACTTTAGTATACAGGTAGAGGTAATAAAAAAGTTATACCGGAAATAAAATGGATAACTTTCCTTTAATGAAACAGAATGGCTATCGAATATAAACAGGAGCATAATTAATAAAAATACGAAGTAATCTTATAAATAAAAGGGAGGTCAAAAACGATTACAACTGTCACTTCAATGCCCTTAAACAATTACTGAAACTGGAATTATTTATCGTCTTTTTTCTATTCATTATGGATACGGAAAAAACGCATAAATTGGATGCGGAAAGGCATAAACAATGCTTGACCGAGCATTGCGTTTAGAAACAAAAATTCTTTTAATTGGGTACCTAGGAAGGAGGCTTAGACTTCACAGAAGCTTTGCGTTATAGAGTGCCTTTCTTCGAAAAATACAACCGCCAGAAGAATTAGATTTTGGCCTTCCAGATAAAATATAAACAGAACCACAATTAATGAAACTGCAAAGTGATCCTATAAATAAATAAAAGAGTTGTCAAAAGAATGGTCGAAAATTATTACAACTGTCACTTTGATACGCTTAAATAATGATAACTGGAAATTATCTATGACATGGCATTTTTCTATTGCCTTTCTTCGAAAAATACCACCACCAGAAGAATTAGACTGTTACTTTAATGCACCTAAATAATGATAACTGGAAATGGTCTATGACATGGTATTTTTCTACCCTATATCCATACGGAAACGTTTAAATTGGATACAGGAAGACATAAGAACATCATATTCTGGATCAAGTATTCTATTTAATAACGAAAAGTCTTTTCACTGGATACCTAAGAAGGAGGTTTGGTCTCTACAGAAGCTTTGCTTTACCCAGTGCTTTTCTTCGAAAAATACAGATGTCAAAAAATGGGCCAAATTGCACGTAGCTGTAAAAATAATGAATTGGTTACACTGAAAAATTGTTCGATATTATGACTGGTGATAGGATAGAGAAAGGATTTCAAAAAAGCTTTGCCTGCGAGTGAAAAATCTTTATCTGCTTCATATAAAGTTTGATATAAAACAGTCCGATATAAAAAGCACCACACCATTTGCGAATAACTAATTCTGCTAGCAGGATTGAGATTGCAAAAGCTATTAGACGACTTGAATCTTCAACTCCATGAAGCAAGTGCACATATCTTAGATACGATTGATAAAATTAATACCTTTTGTAGAAAATTAAAATTGTGGACTAGAAATACAAAACAGGAAAACCTAGAAACGTTTCGACGTTAAAGTTGCTTTTGTAACCATTGAAAATCATTTAGCTATGCTGGTAAAGAATTTTAAGAAGTATTCTTTTGCTGATGACAACTTCATAGTAAATTGGGAGTGGATTAAAGACCCATTTCAAAATACTCCAGCAGGTCTCACAATTGGTGAAGAAGAAATCTTCAGACTTTAGGGCAAAAGGCAACTTATGTAATTTTTTCTCTTAGTATGTGTATATTTAATAAGATTGTAGTGCTTATTATATATGAAAAGAAAATAGAAATACAGAATTTACAAAATAAAATTATTTCGAAATAATTTAATCAAGGGATGTACATTTCTCACTGGTAATTGTTAAACTTGTCTCTAATTTATGTCAGAATGTAATATATTGCTTTCCTTCTTTCCAGAGTGGTTTTAAATCTTTAAACTTATTCTAGATTCTGGTATCCTACAGGATCCCAACTTGAGGTCATCGTTTTTGTCTTTAATACCACTTTTTGAGTAAATGTTATGTATTCGCAGATCTATTGAGAGTTCTTAACTTTTTATCTTACTTAATGTTCGCGTTTCTAGTCTATCCTCTCATCTCTCTTTCTCCTTCGTTCAGCCTATGTCTACGAAAAATTTTCTAGATGAATATGGACCGTCGTTTATAATGCACTTACACTACAGGCCATAAGTGAGGGATTACTTATCATAAATAACAAAACACTTGTATTTTAGACACATCCCTTAGACTTGTTTCTCACCTGTTTTGGTGAGAATAATTGAAATAATATTTGTAAATGTAATTCTGAGAAGGATTATTCGGACTATTATTATAAATTAGATAAATATATTTGTTTCTGAAAAATATTTTAAATCCTTTTAATAGTTTTATGGCGTCTATTTAATAGAAATATTTTATATACCCCAATAAATTTAATAGGGTTTACAACGCAATATTATTATAATGGTATTAGGGATTCATAGTAAACTACTTAGAAATTTAAAAATTAGTTTTCGTGCAGCATTTGTCCGAGTAAGTTGAATACGAGTATTTGAGAACAGACGTAAAAGTAACTTATAAAAATGCCGAAAAGAAACTCGTAGTTCTATAATAACGCTACATGGTGAAAAATTTTCACTGCGGCAAATAGCCCAAAAGTTAAATTTATCTTATCACGCGGTGCAAGGAACAGTGAAACGATATTCACAAAGGGGATCATTACAACCACTAAAACGTTGCGGAAAACCAAGGGTAACTACCAGACAAGAGGATTTGCGCCTAAAAATACTATCATAACGAAATAGGCGCCTCACAGCTCCTCAGCTTCGAGCAGAGCTGAATGAAGGCCGTCGAAAGCCGGTGTCACTGACTACTGTAGAACGACGTTTGACAAAGGCGGGACTACATGGGCGTATTGCAGCTCGAAAACCATTATTGAATCCACGAAATCGTGAAAAACGGTTACAATGGGCCCAGGACCATCAACACTGGGACATGGAAATGTGGAAGCAGGTATTATGGACAGATGAGTCAAAGTTCCAAGTGTTTGGTAGTAATCGACGAGTTTTCGTTCGAAGACAAGTGGGTGAAATGATTTTACCCGAATGTGTAGTGCCAACTGTTAAACACGAGGGGAGGTTCTGTGCTTGTTTGGGGATCCTTTTCCTTTGATGGTGTCGGAGATTTGTACCGCTTTGAAGGCATTTTCAAAAGAGAGGGATACCTGATGATTTTGGAGGAACATGCAATTCCGTCTGGATTAAGGTTAATTGGTGAAGGTTTTCACCTACAACAAGATAATGATCTCAAACACACTTCCCAACTTTGTAAAAACTATGTGAATCAAAAAGAGGAGGAGGGGGTGCTGATAAATATGATTTGGCCACCACAATCTCCCGATCTCAACCCTATCGAATTACTGTGGGATGAATTAGATAGAAACGTGAGAGAAAGCTGTCCACAATCGCAGAAACAGCTTTGGGAGCAACTTACAAGGGTGTGGAATAGTTTACCAATGGATACGCTCCAGAAACTTGTATCGCGGTTGCCTAATATTTGTAAAGAAATCATTAAGTGCAGAGGTGGATACTTCGACGAAAGTCGAATATGATAAGAAATTCTACAGAATATGTTGAAATTATTTTATTTTATAAGGAAAACTGTTCATTTGTCTCGTAGATATAGTTTTGTAGCAATATACGTTTTGTTTCACTAAGCGTCCATGTTTTTTTTTTAAATTTCATCTACTGATCCCTCACTTATGGCCTGTAGTGTATATATCTTTTTTTATGAGACTTAATAAATTGTAATTTTCATTTTTTCTTTTAGTATGTGTATATTTAGTGAGATTGGAGTGTTTATTATGTACGAAAAGAAAATGGAAATACAGAATTTACGAGATAAAATTATTTCGAAATATTTTAATCAAAGAATATAACATTTCTCTCTGTTTTTTTGTAGCCATACCCAAACCATCAAAGCGATCAAATGGGACGTCTAAAAGAGGTAAGCGAACGTAACATTTTCCGTGGCACGTTTTTATACCTCTTCCGCCTTTCTTTTCCTCGAAACCGAAGCCCTCTTGACAAAACATCCATAACCGAATCTCATACGCCGCATCGCACTACTAACGCTAGTAAACGTGTCGACTGGTGATCGACGCACCACGGGAGTTCTCATTTATATTTCGTCTACTAATTAAACCCGCCAAGATAAATCGGTGCCAGAATGGGAAACAGCGGCAAAACATTTATTAGAACCTCTCACGTCTACCGGAAGTAACATTCGTTACGTTAATCTGGGGCGTGCTCTTGCGGAAGGGCGTAGGGGAAACGACGAGGAGGCGGAGGTGAAGGAGGGGAAAGAAGACGAAACGGAAGAAAAAGTAAAGAAAGTGGTGAATTCTTGAAACAACACGTGACTCCAATCATTTTTCACTTCCTTGCTCCTCTTGTTCGGGTGAATTCGTGTTGTTCTGTTTCTTTTCTAGTCTTAATGGTGTATTCTACATGAGTATTTCTCCTCTTTGATTTAATATTGATGCGTTAATCTACAGCGCGGAATTAACACTAGTAATATCATTACTTGTTAAAGAGGGTGCCTATACATGTCGGCAATAGCGATTTTTTGGCCGGTAAGGTGTAAGTCGTGTCAAACTTTCACGCTATTTCAGTTAAGTATTGTGTGACATTTTATTATGGAAAACTCAGTCCGGCACAGCGTCTACCAATTATTCAGCTGCATTACAAAAATCAGCATTGCACGAAAAATGTGTTTCGTGCGCTTAGGGCAGCTTATGATCCACGTAATCGGCTCACCGAAAGCACAATTCGCTAGACCATCGAAAAATTTAAAACACAATTTTCATTATTGGATAATACGCGACCAAATGGACCACATCCAGCAAGTGGAATCATCAGTCCCTAATTTCTTCAAAAATGAAAACAACCGCAACGTAATCGTGAATGGCACCCGTTATCGTGCCATGATAAGGGACTATTTGCTGCCTAAAATCGAAGCTCATAATCTTGACTTGATTTGGTTCCAACAAGACGGCGCTATTGGCCACACAGCTCGTGAAAGCATGACTCCATTGCGAGAGCAATTTGGTGAATATTTAATTTCTTGTAATGGACCTGTGAATGGCCACCTAGATCATGTGATATTATACCTTTAGACTATTTCCTTTGGGGAGACGTAAAGTTCAAAGTCTACATGGAATAACGATTAGGCAATTGGAAGAAGCCAATATTAGTCGCGTTATTCGCCAAATACCACTTGAAATGCTTGAAGGCGCCATCCAAAATTGTAGGTTCGGAATGGACCATGTTAGGAGCCATTATGGCCAACATTTGAAGGAAATAATTTTCGAAAAATACTTTTTCGATAGAAGTACTCTTAAATGAATCGCCCCTTATATTTAAATTGAATTTGTGCCATATTTTTAGGCGGGGGTAAATTCGGAGAAACTCTGCTAATAATCCGAGGGGTAAATTGGACTCCTACAGATATTGTGGGCGTGAATAGAAAATATTTTTAAGAACTAAACTCGATCCCACGCCATTCACAGGAACTGGGAATCTCTCAAACCACATTGTGGCGAATTTTGCGTAAGATCTTAGCTTACGCCCTTACGAAATCAAACTAACTCAAGAAGTTAAGTCTCTTGATCCGTTGAAGTGTCAGAACTTCTCCGAGAGGACTCTGCTAAAGTTTGAACAAAATCATGAATTTCATCGAAAAATCATCTTCAGAGATGAAGCTCATTTTTAGCTTTATCGCTTTATCAATAAGCAAAATATACATTATTGGATGAAAACAAACCCACATGTGTTTCAAGAGACTCCGCTACAACGTCAAAAAGTGACCGCGTCGTGTGACTTTCATACCGAATGTGTGATTGGACCATATATTTCTGTCGACGAAAATGATCGCCATGTTACAATCAATTGAGTTCGCTATCGTGCAATGTTGGAAGATTATTTTTGGCCAGAATTGGATGGACTTGATACCAGTGATATGTGGTTCCAACAAGATAGTGCCACATGCCACACAGCTGGTCAAACAATTGATCTCTCGAAGGGGAAGTTCGATAATCGTGTAATCTCGAGATCAGGTCGAGTGGACACCTCGCTCATTTAACGCCGTTGGATTTCCTTTTATGGAGTTATGTTAAGTCGTTGGTTTATACCAATAAGCCGACAACGTTAGAGGAACTCAGGCACAATATCGAACGCGAAATTACCAACGTTGAGCCCGTTATGTGTGAAAGATGGAAAATTGGCTCTACAGAATCGATAGCTACAAACGTGCTCGTGCTGGTCATATGAACGAGATCGAATTCCATAGTCCAATATCTCAATTATTCTGTCTTTTATTTAAATACAAAATTGTTATGTCCTTATTGAAAAACCCTATTATTTGAAATTGAATCATCTTGTGAACTTGTGAAAAACTTAATCTCAGAAGGGCCCTATGTTGAATGTACGAAAACTCCATTACCAAAAATGATTAGGGACACAAAAAACGCGTTAAAAAGTTGTGCAAAGTTAATAACCCCGAATTTGAATTATAGATTAAGTGTAAGCAATCCGTTGATCCCTAGACTATATTGTTTACCTAAAATACACAAACCAGGCAACTCAATGAGACCAATTGTCTCAGGGATCAACTCCCCTGCTTACTTGATTTCAAAGTGGTTAGTGAGTGAATACAAAAATTTGCCCGAAAAACCTAAAAGCCTTTCAGTCACCAACTCATTAGAATTTATTCAAAGGATTAAAGATTGTAAATTTGAAGAAGGGGAAATTTTAGTATCATTCGACGTAACGTCATTGTTTCCTTCGGTACTGATCCCAGAAACTTTAAAATATTTAGAAGAACTTCTTCACAAAAATAAGATCGAACCAGAGAAAATAAAGGAATACGTGAGATTAACAAATCTTTGCATGTCCCAAAATTGTTTTCAATTTGAAGGGAAGTTTTATGAACAAAAACAGGGAACTGCAATGGGCAATTGTCTTTCTCCATTCATAGCGAACCTATTTATGAGTAACTTTGAAATTGAATTAAAACATAAAGCTAAATATTTTCCAAGAATTTGTGTTAGGTATGTCGATGATATTTTCGCGATTTTCAATACACATAAATACAACCTGGATGATTTCGTCAAACAGTTAAATTCAAAATTTCCGACAATTAAATTCACAGTAGAAAAAGAAAACAATGACAAGTTGCCTTTTTTGGATACCTTAGTTATTAAGAATAATCTCAAAATAGAAATTGATATTTTCCGAAAAGAAACCAATGTCAATAGATTCATCACGGCGGACTCAAATCATAGCATGCAACAAAAGATGGCTTCATTCAACTTTTTTATTAATCGTTTGATTAATTTCCCACTAAAAAATGTAAGATACGAAAGAGAATTGAACCTCATTAAGAATATCGCGAGACACAATGGTTTTGATTCGTAAATGATCAATGGATTAATTAGAAAGGCTAACATAAGGAAAACAATCTGTGATACCACATACATATCTATCACCACAGAGCAATGGGGATAAGCAGTTTGTTTGTTTACATTATCATCGTATGACAAAAAATCTAAACAGTATTTTTAAAGAGCGCGGTTTTCAAGTTTGTTTTCGCTACAGTAATTCAATTAAAACCCTTTTAGGAAATCTAGTCGTATGTCATGAATGGCACGTTCAATATTGACTTGTAAAACTTGAAGAGAGTCTGGTTTATTTCGATAGACCAATGACTTCAAATAACTCCACAAGAAATAGTCTAATGGTGCTAAATCACAACTTCTTGGAGGCCATTCAATATCACAATTTCTTGAAATAATCGAATCTCTAAACTTTTGTGGCAATAATTCTATTGTTGCATTTGCTGTGTGGCACGTAGCCCCGTCTTGTTGGAACCAAATGTTGTCAAGATCAACTTCTTCCAATGTCGGCCATAAAAAGTTGGTTATCATCAATCTATACCGCTCTTCATTGACAGTAACGGTGTTACCAGCTTCATTTTGAAAGAAGTACGGACCGATGATTCCACCATACCAAAAACCACACCAAACTGTCAATTTAGGTGAATGTAATGGTTTTTCATAAATAATCTGTGGATTTTCTTAGCACCAGAATCGACAGTTTTGTTTATTTACCACACCATCCAGATGAAAGTAAGCCTCATCAGAGAAGTTGATTTTCTTAAAAAAATCGTTATCGTTTTCAAGTTGTTCCAAGGCAAAATCAGCAAATTCACGACGTTTACGGTGGTCCAATGGCTTCAGTTCTTGAGTGAGAACAATTTTATAGGGACGCAAACCCACATCCTTTCTCATAATCCGCTAGGTTGTGGTTTGAGACAGTCGCAATTGTTGAGAACGTCTCGGAATCAACAAATTACGGTCTTCAGTAACACTTGCCTGAACGGCAGCAATATTTGCATTACTTCGAACGGTTGTTTGTCTTATTGGCACTTGAAAATTATGTAAAGAAAATGTAACCTCAAAATTTTTAACAATTCGACGAATAGCGAGCACACTTGGACGATTATTACGACCATAAAATGGCAAAAGCGCACGAAAAGTTGCAATTGGACAGCGATTATTTTGATAATAAAACTGAATAATTTGTAAACGTTGTTCTGGCGTATATCTCTCCATGTAGAAATTGTAAACACTACTGAATACAATAAAAAACAAATGACAGATCATAACATATTACAAATGGCCGAAATGTCACTTCAAAATCATGTCATTCCTATTGGAAGATCTTATACAATCGAAATTATTATATAAAGTTCC
The DNA here is from genome assembly GCA_031893035.1 of Dermolepida albohirtum. Lineage (NCBI taxonomy): Eukaryota > Metazoa > Arthropoda > Insecta > Coleoptera > Scarabaeidae > Dermolepida > Dermolepida albohirtum. The sequence continues at coordinate 148,700 of JAVIWB010001913.1, read as the reverse complement.
CTTACCACGGAAAAGTCATTAGAGAAGTCCATTAATTTATTAACCCATTTTCCTTTACGGTTTTCCAGTTAAAAGCATTCATATTCACGTCTACCTACATATAATTAGCTATGTTTCTTTATTTAGGTGGGAAATTTTTACGATAGATATTGAAATTAAACACGAATACAGTAAAAATATAGAAAACTACATAAGGAATTGTCTTTTACGAGAAAGTAGAAGAAAATTTTAAGTGTTTCATCGTCTGTTTTTATTTATATATGGTTTACTTACTTACTTATTTAACTTTTCGAAATTACGACAAGAGCAATAATGTCTTCAAAGTTTGTTGGTACACCTACCTACTCAAAACGTTGTAGAAGTTTTTGAGCATTTTCATTGATTATGGTTTAAGGCTACTTGAGATGACCATGAAACCTACTCCACTGCTTTATTCTTACATCTATTGTTATCTTCTTATACTGTTAGTCTCATGATGGCTTCCACTATGACGAAATACAAAGAATGTTAGTTGCTGATATTATTAAACTCTGTAGAAGTCCTTGTCCTTCGTCAATTCGTATGATTCTAAAGAAAGAGGGCACACGTCGATTCTGCGTTGACTATCTCAGTTTCAGTGTACAACTGTTGCAAATAAACATTTCGAAGACCTCCGTGTGTCTAGCACCAATCTCCTGAGCACATTATGAATAATAATCTAAGAGCAAGGCATAAAAGTATAGATGTTTAGGATTATTATGATTGATGAGAACCTTATAGGATATCTGACAAGGAAGCTGTTTTAAAAATATTTCTTTTTAAATGCAATTATAGAAAGAGCAGAACCACAAGGGAGCTTGGATAGAAGAGCTCGATGGCATGTCACACATCAAATGCCCGCGAAAAATACTTATAACAGGTTTTCTAATAGGAGTGATATGATTTCTTTAAAAAAAAACACTTATTGTTAAGAAAATTCAAAAGTTTTTTATTTAATGTGAAGTACAATCGATACAATTAAGTTCTAAATAAAACGTCATTCAAATGGCCTCCACGACTTCTTCTGCAGGAACGAATTCGATGAACCCAATTTTCGAGCTCTTTTTCCACTAAATCTAGTCGTATGTCATGAATATTGACTTGTAAAGCTTGAAGAGGGTCTGGTTTATTTCGATAGACCAATGACTTCAAATAACCCCACAAGAAATGGTCTAATGGTGTTAAATCACAACTTCTTGGAGGCCATTCAATATCACAATTTCTTGAAATAATCGAATCTCCAAACTTTTCTCGCAACAATTCTATTGTTGCCTTTGCTGTGTGGCACGTAGCCCGGTCTTGTTGGAACCAAATGTTGTCCAGATCAATTTCGTCCAATGTCGGCCATAAAAAGTTGGTTATCATCAATCTATACCGCTCTCCATTGACAGTAACGGTGTTACCAGCTTCATTTTGAAAGAAGTACGGACCATACCAAAAACCACACCAAACTGTCAATTTAGGTGAATGTAATGGTTTTTCATAAATAATTTGTGGGTTTTCTTCGCACCAGAATCGACAGTTTTGTTTATTTACCACACCATCCAGATGAAAGTGAGCCTTATCAGAGAAGATGATTTTCTTAAAAAAATCGTTATCGTTTTCAAGTTGTTCCAAGGCAAAATCAGCAAATTCACGACGTTTACGGTGGTCCAATGGCTTCAGTTCTTGCGTGAAGACAATTTTATAGGGATGCAAACCCAAATTCTTTCTCAAAATCCGCTAGGTTGTGGTTTGAGACAGTCGCAATTGTTGAGAACGTCTTGGAATCGACAAATTACCGTCTTCAGTAACACTTGCCTGAACGGCAGTAATATTTGCATCACTTCGACCGGTTCTTTGTCTTATTGGCACTTGAAAATTATCTAAAGAAAATGTAACCTCAAAATTTTTAATAATTCGACGAATAGCGAGCACACTTGGACAATTATTACGACCATAAAATGGCAAAAACGCACGAAAAGTTGCAATTGGAGAACGATTGTTTTGATATTAAAACTGAATAATTTGTAAACGTTGTTCTTGCGTATATCTCTCCATGATGAAATTGTGAACACTACTGAATACAATGAAAAACAAACGACAGATCGCGACGTATTACAAATGGCCGAAATGTCACTTCAAAATCATATCATCCCTATTGGAAAACCTTATATGAGACATTAACTTGACTACTTTTGTCCAAAGTCCCACATGTGTATTAGAAAATTGTGCAAACGTTAGTTAAAGGTTGTCAATGGACAAACCTGGGTTTTCCTCAACACTATGGGCTACAACAGCAATATTCTCAGTTGTTCTTGAGCGAGGTGCACGAGTTTGATTCTTCACATCACTAACTTGTCCCAACAGCTCCAATTTTTCCACCAGTTTCACAATTGCTGACCGAGAAGGTATTTCGCAACGACCCAAAAATGCTTTAATTTTGCAAACTGCGATCGCGAAATTTTCACCATTTTTATAGAGAATTTTAATAATTTCAATGCGTGTTTATTAATGGCGTAGTTTTTACTTATCATCTGTCAAGTAGTTACAAGTTGAGTCATAACAACTGTTAAAATGGCGGACTATTGAAAATGAAATGTCTTATTGGAACACTTATTACAAGGCAATTTGCTAACGCACCACGAAAAGAAGTTGAAACTGCACCATCTGTCAATTGAGACGACTTAACTACTCACCATAGAAACAGTCTGCAACTATATCATTTTAAATCTACCCTCAATTATTCAAAAATTAATAATTAATTCCAAATATCCAAAGCAGCGATCCAAGCTTCGTCTCTAGGAAAATAATTCGTTTGCTTCGAAGGGTAGATTCGCAATGTCGTAGCGCATTATTTTTTTCGCATCGAATTCAATTCGTTCTACATCCACACCCGAAAGCTTTTTCGTGTGTTTCTCCTTGCGTCGCTCTTTGTTTTTCACATGTCGCCGTCGTCCTTGATTAATATCCTCGGCACCAGCAGCATGGCGCGGGCTGTCACGATCCGAATCGCGATTCCTCACTTACCAGTCACTTAGAATGTATTTAGTTTTGAATGTCGTCAGAGCACGCGACCGGACAATTTATTTCACTTACATCGTCATCGCCGTCGCGTCCCGTTTTACAAATTGTCGGATGTAAATTAGTGAAACGAGCGTGCAGTTCTGAGCGCGGATTTCGCAAACCGAATTGTTGTATTTAGTCGTCTGTCGCTGTGTTTGCGATTGTGTTGGAACGCAGGTTTGCTGTACGCAATGCGAATTAACCGAACTACACGTTCACTCGAGCGTAACATGATCGATCGCTTGCTTATTGCGTAAAATTGTTTCGCTAAGCATGTTATGAAGTGTTCGTCTCGACGTGGATAATATCCTCTGATACTTATTCGCGTTTTGCGCAAAAACAAAACAATTATTTTGGCGAAAGAATGCATGCTTGTCAGCTTGTGCATTCAATAATTTTTAAACAAAGACAACACGTTCAAACGTAATCGTGAAAATAATTTTCCAACCATGTAAATATCCCGTTAGCATGATCAATATGGCCACTTTATGTTTACTCTTTGGCTCAATCGAATATCTTTGTACTTGATCGTGTGTACAGGAAATTATTTGGCAATTAATGTTGGGGTAATTATGTTTACATATCTGTCTTTTATTTTGAAATATATTCCAATGTTAAATACCAGGTGTACCGGAAAGTCATTAACCGGTTTTCTCGTAAAAAACTACATAATTTTCCAGAAAATCTAAAATTTTATTTATTTAAAGTATCGGCCAATTGATTCTACACATCTTGTCCATCTTTTCAGCAATATATGGATGCTATTCCAAAAAAATTGTTCGCCCTTCGAGCAAAATCATTCAACGAGCCTTTTACTAACTTCTTCGAAATTGGCGAAATACTGCACTGGAAGCGCGTGTCCCATTGATGGGAAAAGATGCTAGTCGGACGGGGCAAGGTTTGGAGAGTACGGCGCGTGCGATATTATGTCCCAGTACTTTCAACGCTTCCTTGACGGGTTTTGTTGTAAGATACGGCGCGTTATCGTGCTGTAAAATCACTTTACCGTATTACCGTATCTTCGGACCCATTCTGGACGTTTTTCTATCAATGCATGGTTTAAATTGATAATTCTTTATCGGTAGCGATCAGTATTAACTGTTTCAGTAGGTTTCAATAGTTTGTAATATACCCTGGTCCCACCAAACACAGAGTAAAACGATTTGGCCTTGGAGTCGATGAGCCGGCTTCGCCAGGCGATAGCCATGATTTTTTGCGGTTAGAATTTTCGAAATAAATCCATTTTTCATCACTCATCACTATTCGATGCAGAAATGACTTCCGATCATATCTTTGAAGCAGCATTTCACAGACAATTTTTCGATTTTCCATTTGCCTGTCACTCAATTGATATGGCACCCATTTTCCCATCTTTTGGATTTTTCCATTGCTCGTAATCGGTCCCTAATCGTTTCTTGGGCCACATTTAACGGTTCTGCCAATTGTTTTTGAGTTTGGATTGGGTCTTCATCCAATAACTCCTGCAGTTTCGCATCTTTTCGATCTACCAGATCGTACTTTGTCTTGCGCATCGAAATTATCACTTTTCAATTGTCTAAACCACGCCTCACATGTTTTTATGGTTAGAGCATGCTCACCGTAAATTTCTACTAGCAAACGATGAGTTTCGGGGGCTTTTTTCTTTTGATTAAATAAGCAAAGTAATGCGTGCGGCAAATGCACTTTTTCAGACACGAAACTCGACATTTTCAAAGAAGTAGAAATCTATGACGGCGTTACTTTCGCAAAATATAACATGTATGGCTTTGAAGCTTGATGTCAGTAGAATAAAATTATGTGTCAAATCATAACAATGCATACTTAGGCCTAGTGACATCCGTTAGAAAAGCCGGTAATAACTTTCCGGTACACCTGGTAATTGTATATTCAGTGTACTAAACAATTTGCTAATATAGCAACTGATTCTAACTGATTTGAAGATGGCTTAAATTGAAATTGATACTTAAGGGTGATAAGTTATTTGGAAACGCAACAGGATAAAGACCAGTATGCTTACTGACTACCATATAGTGCTCTACGAAGTATTATACTTTGGATGATAAGGACGCAAAAGTACAAGAGGGCTGCAACAGTTGAGCCACAAGTAAAGAAGGAGTAACAAGTATTGCATACAGCTAAAAAAGTTCCTTGTAGACAACGAGAAACGAGAAAAAGAAGTGGTATTGGAAATCCTAGGTGAATAGGAGATAGAAAACTGAAAGAAAACGACCATTGACAGAAAAGAGTGGATGCAAATTACCCAGAAATTATGGCACTATCATTTAATGATTGCGTTTGCTTTTTTAATATCCTCCGAGAAAAAATATTTGGTTGTAGTTACAATCTTTGAGGTTGTTCTAGTTTAAAAATCCTTCATCTATTATTTTACAATGAAATATTTCATACGAAAATGTTTAATTTGGATATGGTTTTTGGCTTTTCTTTACTAAAAGCTCATCATTATAGCTTATTTTAATGCCCACAACTTAGTACGCGTATTGATATTAAGAAAGCGACACACCTGCAATTTTTACGCCACTTCATTAACATTTCGTGCCCTATTTTGGAACGATATAATTCTTCCAAATATGTGCAATCGAAGACACCAAAACAACTGAAATAGAAATGGAAATTTGTAATAATCCGTTCCATTTTATGCCCGACTTCTATGTACCTCGTTCACGACAAAACAAGTGAACACATTATTATCCATTGCACTCTTTGTTTTTGATTTCGAAGAATTACTTACGCGATATAAATTTTCGGTTAATCCCGATTGTAAATTTGAAATTATTGCTAATTTTAATGCGAACTGAGGCACTTAAAAGAAACACATCCCTAACAGCATCCCCTCCACCATTTTTATTGCTTCCCGAACCGTAAATAACACTTACTGCTAATATACAATTCATACGGACCACTAATTCACTTGTTACGCGATCGTAAAAACCCCAGCCGACTAGATTATTTACAACTGGAAAATGTGTATCATTTGTTGCGTTTTTCGTCTGTTCCAGGCAAGTACAGGAAAAAACCCAACGACATTTCAGACGGTGAGGATTTATCGGAGATCGGAAGTGAGTTTTATCTTTTTTTGTTTACTTTTTCATCTCTTTAGGGTACTTAGTTTTTGTTATCTTTTCAACTAAAACGTGAAAATCAAACTACTCTTATGGAAACGCATAAATTCATCGATTTATTTTAAATTTCCTTTAGGCTATCGGCTACAAAATAAAACAAAATTAATTCTGTTTGATACGCGATCAATGCTCTAGAAGGTCATTACTAGTTCACAAACTTACCTTCGCATAAATATTTCGTTTTATGTTTTATTTTCCTTTCTTTGTTTCGAGATAGAAAAGTTTAACGAAATTTATAGCTTCGTTTTTTCTGCTGAGCCACGGTAACATGATAAGGGGCAAAAATAGAAGTCTAGTAGTTACGTGAGTGTCTTCAAACAGCGTTCGATGTTTTAGTTTGGAAGAGTATCAATCACGAAGCCTTCAGAAGTTGAAGTTCGTTCGGAATTTAAATCCACGATTTTTTCATTTTAACTTTCGACTGCACTAACACGCTCGAAACACCAAAAATGTAATGATGCTGCAAAGTAAGTGAATTTTTGTTTAGAAACTGGAACCTGTGACTAAGTGAAACGAACGGAAATAGTCATAGCCTACTAACAAACAAAATGAGATTGTAATTTAAACCTTAGAGTGCTAACGTCGCTATAAGTGACAATATGAATTTCTGCAAATTAGACGAACACAAGAAGATGAAAATGTATACTATGAGGTGTGACAATTAAATAAAGAGACTGGTGTGAGAAATGTTATTCATTGCAAATAAACTTGTATTTAACTTTTATCGCCTTTAACATACTCCCCTCCCCTATCTATACACCGCTGTATACGTGCCTTCCATTTTTCAAAACAATGCTGTAGTTCATCACTTGTCAGCCTCTTCAAGAATCCTGCCGTTTTTGCTTATACGTCTTTAACAGATTAACCAATGATTTAAAGCATTTTCTACGTTAGCATTCTTCCTGTTGCATCTTCGTTTTTGAGTAGATTTAAAATACTGTCTTTTCTTTTTAAGAATTTACTCACTTGTGCTTGAGACACAGCAAATTTTTTGGCAACATCCGACTGACTGCAAGTTGTTTCTTCTAAAAACTCAAGGAATTTTACTTTTTCCTTCAGAGCATGGTCTTTTCATTTCCAGTTTGTCGAAGAAGCTATTTTTCACTCACTTTCACTCATTTTAGATTGCAATGTCAAATGATAAACTGATCAGAAATATAGAAACTTCCTTAATTCGCACAGAATTAACCATTATCTAAATACTGTTTAAAATCATTTAGGTGCAAGATTTTATTGCAATACGTAATTATCCGAAGATTATCTGTAATTATGTACATAATAGCTTTCTAAAAGTAAAGTAAACATTGATAGTAACTTTTGGTTAACATCCACCTTTAGTTAAGCAGGTAGAGAAATTTATTCTTTTATGAAGAAAAAATCGCATTAATGTTCTTAGAAAAGCCATTCCTTTACCCAATATATTCTATTAAAAGATATTCTTATAACCGAATAATTTTGTTAAAACTTAAAGGGAAATGGTTTTGTTCTTGAGATTTTAATTCCTTTAACCGATATATTCTATTAAGAGGGTTTCCAATAAGCGGGTGTATTTATGAAATTATGAATTTTAATATTAAACAATTTACTGTTAAACTGATAGATTTGGAGAAATTGCATTAGAAGTAATGTTATTACTTCCCATATATATGCCAGCACGGTTATTGCACCAATAAAGCTTATTTCCATGCCGCAATATGACCCAATTTAATTTATTTCAACAATGCCAACAGACGCTAGCGCAAAGCTTTTTCGAATGCATTCACAATTGCACCGGATGATATTCAGTCAGTAACTACGAGGGTAGTTTGACAAGTAGTGAGAATGGAAAAGAAAAACGAATTTTTTAAATACAAAATAATTTTTATTTTTCAATATATTCTCCCAAAAGTGCAATACATTTATTCCAACGGTGCTCCAATGCCCTTATGCCATCTCTAAAATGCGATTCCCGAAGGCTTGCAAAATACTCATTTACGAAGATGATAAGCTCGTCGTTAGACGAAAATTTCTTTCCACCTAGTGCCGTTTTCAATTTTGGAAAAAGGTGGAAGTCGGAAGGGGCTAGATCCGGCGAATAAGGCGCATGCGGTACTAAATGGAAATGCAACTCGTGGATTTTGGACATCGCAACAGTGCTGGTATGTGAGGGAGCGTTGTCTTGGTGAAACAGAATCTTTTTCTTTGCTATTTCTGGCCGATTAGCACGAATCTCAAAATCTTAATTTTTGTAGAGGTTATTCATAATATTGTCCGTTTATTGTGGTACCTTTTTGAAGATAATCAATGAGCAGAATGCCCTTTGAATCCCAAAAAATTGATGCTATCACCTTGTTTGCCGATAAAGTGGTTTTCGCTTTCTTTTCGAAACAATGGTTAGAACGTGGTTCTTCTAACCATTGTTTCGACTGTTGTTTAGTTTCGGGTGTACTGTAATGCATCCAAGCTTCATCGCAAGTAACAAATCGCCTACAAAAATCAACCGGATTCCGCTTATAAATGTACAAACACTCGTTGGAAATGCGCAAACGAGTGAACTTTTGATCAGTCGTAAGCAGTCGCGGCACCCATCTTGCCGAAAGCTTGAAAACGCCCAATTCTTTCATTAAAATGTGGTGTACGCGTTCTGTTGAAGTGTTTACCATGTCTGCTATCTCTCTCACTTTGAGTCGTCGATCTTGCATAATAATATTATGGATTTTTATAATCATTTCAAGTCATGATTTTGGGTGCTCCAGAGCGCGCTTCATCAACACAGCTTGTTCTACCACGTTTAAATTCATTTACCCATCTACTTATTGTGGCGGATGATGGAGCAGATTCACCTAATGTTTCCTCTAACTCATCTTCTATTTCAGTAGCTTTCATACCCTTAATTACGAAGTATTTAGTCACCACACGACACTGCACGATACGCTTTTTCTATTTTAACAAAACGACGTGTTGCTTCTTTTTCAATCAGCTGTCAAAAATAAACTAATCAACCGATTTATCTAAATATCGGAATGTAAACATATAAATAGGCAGCCTAAATTACAGTGTATTTGTTTTACCTATTAGAGCGCCACCTATGTGTCATTCTCACTACTTGTCAAACTATCCTCGTATTGCCTCTCTTGACTATTTACTTAATGTGTATGCATGCCATTTTGACTAAATTATATACTGTGTACTGCAGATGATGATTAGTGCTCGCAAAAAATTGTTGTTTCCAAAATGAGAGGTGAATTTTTCTCTTATCTGAAACTGCAAGTAACATTTGTCTGAAAAAAATTTCAAAATTTAATATGCATACGAATTATTATCAAAATATTTCGAAATATGCCAAATTCTATTTCGCATGTGCATGATATTTTGGCCCATATACGAGGGAGCGTTTTTATATTCGCGGAATGGGGGACAAGGGGTGGAAATAAAAAAACCAAATTATTTTTCTTTTTCAATATATTCACCTGCAAGACGGATACATTTTTCACATCTTTCAATTAATTTATTTATACCCTCATAAAAAAATGATTTCTCTTTATCTGCAAAATACGCCGAAACTGCCTCCTTGACTTCATCATCGGCAGTAAATTTTTTACCCCGCAGCTCTTTTTTCATTTTCGGAAACAGGTAATAATCATCCGGGGCCAGGTCTGGGCTGTAAGGTAGGTGATTCACAATTTCAAAGCCCGCCTTATGCAGGGCAGCTAACGCAACGCGGCTCTTGTGGACGGGCGCGTTGTCGTGCAAAAGCAGAACACCTTTTGTCAATTTTCCCCGTCTTTTCTCTTTAATGGCTTCTTTTAGTCGCTCTAATATTGAAGCGTAATATTCTCCGGTTATAGAGACACCTTTATCTTTATAATCAATCAACAATATTCCTTCCGAGTCCCAAAATACCGTTGCCATGAGTTTCCCAGCTGATTGTGACACTTTAAATTTCTTGGGAGGTGCTGTGCCCCTTTTATGCCACTGCATGGAGCCTTGTTTGGACTCAGGTTCATAATGATGAACCCAAGTTTCGTCTCCAGTAACAATACCACTCAATACACCATCCTTGTCTTCATTACAGAGGTCCAAAAATGCACGCGAACACTCTAAGCGCTGTTTTGTTTTTCCGGCGGCGTGAGCATTCTCGGCACCCATCTTGCGCTGACCTTAGACATGCCGAGATGATCGTGTAGGATTTTAAAAATTGTTGTATCGGATACTCCAACCATTTCTGCGAGTTGTTTCTTCTTTAGTCGAGCATCTTCGAGTACAATTTGTTCAACTTTTTGGATAAGTGCTGGCGTGGTCACCTCAATGCTCCTGCCCGGCCTCGGGTCGTCTTCAAGGGATTCCCTTCCTTATTTAAATAAACTATGCCACTTGTACACGATGGTTTTTCCTGGACAAGAGTCGCCGTAAACCAATGACATCTCATTCATTATGGTCGCGACTGATTTTCCTTGCCTGGTAAGGTACTTTATAACGGCACGATATTCGATTTTTTCCATATTTCACTTTTCACTCCTGATTATGTTACTTGGTTGACGATAGCTCAAAGACTAACTGTCTAATAACAATGAAACTTCGTATTTATACTAATCATGAGTCGCTGCACAGGCCACGCCCCCAATGCGCCTACTCCCCCCTCTACAACCCGCTCATTCCGCGAATATAAAAACGCTCCCTCGTATGACGTGTATATTTTGTATCCATCTTGCATATTTTTCAAGCTGTAATGATGTATTTTTATAGAAATTAAACGTAAATATTTTATTAAAGCTTTATAATCCGTTATATATTCCGCAACACATTCTTTTCTATACGAACTGCTGAAACAGATGACAATCTTTTTTTTATACCACCCCTATATGAAGAATATAATAAAAAATAAAGAGAAACAGTGAAGGTTTCTCTCTCATAATGCTCTCTGTTATTTTCCAGATTCCGATGATCAACCGGATTCTTTGTTTCAAGAGGAGGACTACTTCAATTCAGGCGGTCGTAACAGAAACGTTCTCATCATCCTTGCATTCTTTATTATGCTGCCTTTCATTTTGCCATAAATCTTGAGGTTTGCGTCGCGCTGAATGCCTGTAACTTACAAGGAGAATATGTATGCTCTTGGTATTTTTTATATGCTTCCTGCTACAAGTGGTTCTGTGTTTCTGTGTGCCCTATTAATACGTGATACGTGGATTCTTTCAATGGACTGTGGTTTTCCTAGCTTTCGTTTCAGAATTACTCGACTGAAGGTATAGTGGCAAACTATATCTAAATACTTATTTTTAATGTTTGATTAACTGCTTTCGGGGGAGATATTTATTTCAATTGTATGTGTTCAAACATACTAATATTTTAGGGAATTATTTTGTAATTAATGTGACGTAGATAAAGATAGAGATTAATATTCATTAATATATATATATTAGTGTTTAGTTGTCAACCTATAAACAAACACTAAAAAAAAATTAAAATAATTTTCATTCTTACCACATCCTCGCAAAAGTACCCAAGCATACTCAAAAATGGATACACAAACACAACATTTTGAACCTATTTCATTGATTCTATTCAAAACAATCTGCACTCGAAGTAATATAAGAACTTTTACGTACAATTAATGCTCAGAGAGATTTGTTAATGTTTTTTAAAATAATTCTATTTAAGATATCGAAAATTGACGTTCCTAATAATAATAAATAATAATAATAATATGCCTTTATTTCCCGAGAAGTAATTATACAAGTAGTGTAAATACAAATTTAACTGAATGGAAAATCCTAAGGGGTGGTTCAGATGGATGACTAGAAGTCATCCCCTGCTCTAACACCAAACCCTTAAAGTTGTAAAGAAATATAAATAACAAAGTAATTGCCTAATACTAAGAACTAATAAAAACCTAACCTAATTGAATTATTCTGCCCGTGCACACAACCGTAACCCAACAAAGTCATTACAATTAAACAAAGTAATATAAAAAAGTAATATAAAAAATTCCCTAGCATACAAGAATAAGTTAACAATGGAAAGACACATTACACACAAGACTGCTTATCAAATAAGTAATTAAATATAGCACGCCTGAAAGGTACCAATCCCATGGACTTGAAGTGATCATCCAAAGAATTGTAATAGTGGTAAATATTATACGTGAAAGATCTTCTAAAAAGAGTTGTGCGGTATCTAGGTAGACCAATCATATTCTTCCTTCTTACATTGATATTATGCACATCGCATCGAAACCTAACTTTATACAGCAAGTATGGAGGACACTTTGTCAAAAGTATTTTATGATAAAGGTTCAGAGAATGGAAAGCAATGCGATTTCGCATCACCTTCTACATATTGAAGATTTAAAAATATACACAAGCAAAGACCAACTTCAAACATTATTGTATCTTGTTTCAGAATAAGGAGTGATTCAAATATTGCGCCAAAATAGTACATATTTTTAGGAGATTTCATTGGTTCTTGAACAGACAAGTTTAATATGGATAAATGAATGCCGGATATCCGCCATTTTTTATAACCTGTAAACGATTAATTACATGTTTGCATTGTTTTATTTTAATAATATTTGATCGTCTTATCTGCTTCTAGGCTTCCGGGCTGGAACCGCGTCAGTGGTATAACTGCCGACGTTTCGTACCCATTGATATGGGGCATTTTCAGGGCTCAACTACTGCTACTGTCTGTCGCACTGAAACTGGTGTAAGTCGATGGTGGACGGGTTTATATATTGGTAATGGGTCATGGATCATGGGTCAATGGAGTGTTACGATTGCGGTTGGGTTGTTTGGAGATGCAGGATTGCCAGGCGTTGTGTAGGAGGTAGCCATCATCACGGGTAAGATTTTTCGGGTGCTTAGAGATCTCTATTAGTACGGGATAGGATCTTGGTAGAATTAAATTGGATATGATGCCCGGTTTCCAGCCTATGCTCGGCAAGTGCAGAACCAGCTACGCGCAGCATCCTAGTACAACGCTCATGCTCAAAAACATGAGTGCCGACAGATCGTTTTGTTTCATCAATATATGTATACACTGCCACATGAGCAAGGAATCCTGTACACCTGTACCAGGTGATTCTAAAAAAAAAATTTTAATTCTATCAAGATCCTATCCCGTACTAACCATTACTATGGTCGCAAAATCCGCGAATCTATAGAGATCTTTAAGCACCCCAATAACCTCAACCGTAAAATTAACCCCCTAAAGCTATCCCCTACACAACGCCTAGCAATTCTGCATCTCCAAACAACCCAACCGCAACTGTAACGCTCCATTGACCCATGACCCATTACCTATATATAAACCCGTTTACCATCGACTTACACCAGCTTCACTGCGACAGACAGTAGCAGTAGTTGAGCCCATACGAGTGAGTACGAAACGTCGGTAGTTATACCAGTGACACGGTTCCAGCCCGGAAGCAGATAAATTAGGCCACGACCGCGGAAATCTACGTACCAGATATTTAATCTTAATTTTGGATAAGTTGTACATGATAATCCAAAAAGTAACGTTTGTACATTCATACTTCCATTAAAATGAACTTTTCTTCATTTATTTTTCTATAATAACGAAAACGATTAATATTGTTGACAAAGTACTACATTCACAACTGTTTATGTTTCATTTTTTATGGTAAGTTATATTTTAAGCTATGTGTTCCGTGTTTTAGCAAGATATTTGAATCACTCCTTATTCTGAGACATGGTATAGATAGAATAAAAGTTACGACATCGAATTTAATCACTTAAGGTTGATATATAACCACTTTCCACATTAATTTTCGTATTCTGTATACGTATTTCGACAACTAAGTTGTCGAAATAAATATAAGAGTATTTATACAAAATAGTCATTTAACACATAGACTTCAGGGCATACATTTCCGCTGTTGTATTGTCTGCTTGGGCAACCCTATGAATATTCCAACAGTAGTCGACCATCATGTGAGAACCCCATTTTCTTTCGCGCCGATTTTCCCTACTTTTTAAATTTTGATGAAATCATTCGCCCCGTTCATCGCTAACAGCACCTAAAGTCTCGAGAAATCTGTCAAGATGACTACGTAGGAAATGAAGTTTCAGGTTGCATCCTAAGTTGTTGAAATTTTCAAGAATCTGTACTCCTTCAAAATCTAAATCTTTAACTTATTGCTTCATAAGACAAAATTTGATGTGGAGAGTGTTAGCTGCGGTACGACAGAGACGGCGGTAACACGTCCACGGAGATCGTTGGAGATAGTTTTTCTGCTTCCTTAGAAGTATAAAATATGTACGGCTAACGCGAGTTTTTAATAATACAGGTATTATACATTACATTATTATATTATTAAGCCCAAAATGATGATAAAGAGCGTGAAAAATATTGAAAGGGAGAGTGTATAGGAGTGACTGAGACAGAAAATGTGTTAAATACAAATAGTATTACGTAGATAAAGGAAATATTAAATAATGTTAATTGTGATGGAAGAACAATTTTAACATTTACATTTATTAATAACACTCAAACGCGTAAAACGGAAACAATGCTATAGAGGAAACACCTGACGTGATGGGGAATAGCGGTATGTTATTTGAAATTAGGTAGAAGCAGGTATCAGATTACAATCAACAGAAAAAGAACTTTAATTCTAGACTCGTGTTATCTGCTGACGATGACAACTTAGTTGTCGAAATACTACAGAATTCGAGTATTGATGTGGTAAGAATATTTCGATATTAGTGGACAATTATTTCATATTTTCGAAATTTTGCTTCTATTGATCTTTCTTGATTAATTCACCATTCGAATTAAATCGGAAGGTTTCCATTCTTTCCTGAACGTCTTGGTTTATCATCGCCCTAGAAGTTCAGTTCGTTGTACAACACCATACGCTGACCAATTTCCATTACGAAACTAGGCACCATATCCAATTCGATCCCACATAAATACTGTCCTGACTAGGCATTATCATGGTCGAAAAATCCATGATTCAAGCACATCACTTTCAATAGCATTTTCATGATCCATCTAGACTAGAATCAGATACGCTAGATATCTGACTCTGCCCATCTTTCAGCCCTAACACTAGAATTTATTGCTAATTTTATATAGAATTTTATTAGCCTTCCTTAAAATACTATCGCTGAACTTGCAGAATTCTTCTTGAGTTTAAACCGTTAAAAATGCATCTAATTTATACGCCATTTTAAATAAATCGTTTTCTATAACAGACGAAAGACGAGACGCACCTACAAGTGTATCGATACCGCCCGAAAACCACAAAAAAGGTTCTAGTATGAGGACAACGTCCCGCCCAATTCAAAACAAAAAAATTCAACGAAAACGAACTCAAAAAAGCGTTCAATCGTACCCAACAGAATAAGAAAACAGAATTTATTATTGTTGACAAGATATTAGTTTAGTTTTTTAATTAGAGAAACTTTAAAAAAATAATTCATCCTAAAAATATAGTTCTGTTTATTGTTTATTATATAATAAATATCTCCCCTGCTGTCGGTCAATTGAAACTCTTTTTTTAAATAAATTTCACTAGTCAGTAGTAATAAATAATTTTACCAAAACAAAAAGTAAAATGTTTTTGATACGACTTATTCTTAATATATAAAAAATAGTTATGTAACAAAAACTATTAATGTTAACGATTAAGCTAAAATCTTACGCCAGTTCCTAAGTTCTCACTGCATATTCTTTAATAAAAATAAATGTATTGAAATAGCGTATTATAGAAATAATATATCTCTACATTCATTGTAAAAAGAAATAGTCATCATTATCTTTAAAAAAAATCTAACAGGATAAAAAATTACGTACCGTTTTTACGTTCGCAACACGAGTCGGTAGAATCTAATTTATAATTAAGCAACTTAATACGGAATCTGATGGGCTTAGTGTTCGTGACTGAGTTTGAATGGTAGCTTGTCTTCTAGTAACCTAAATATCGATCCAATTTGATTTCAAAAACGGTATGTAAATGTGCAGAGGTTGATAAACAAGGGAATACCTTTTTAAAAACTGCTGATGCTATTTTGACAGATGTAAACGTAGAAGGTATCGTATATTGTAAAGACGTAAATAATAACACGTCATTTATTTCATTTTTTTCTGGTAAATATATACATATGTCAGAAACAGTCGGGATTTTATATTTAGAAATTCGAAGTTATTAAAAAAAATATCTTGCGATCTGTAAAGCAAATAAAGGCTGTCCCAAAATTAACGCAAGATTTGAATTAAATAAAAAACACAGTTTTTAGTCTATTGATTGTTATTTTTTTATTGAATTATAAAGTACATGGGATAGGGTTATTTATGAAATAACACATCGGGCAAATGGCCTCCACTGCTTTGCATGCACGTGCGCACTCGTTTGTCGAAATTTTCCATGACCATTATGCATAAATGTGGCTGAATTTCGTTGATGCAGCGTTGAATCTCCTCCTTTAATGCACGGGTGGTTGTGAGCTTGTTGACATAGACTTGTGATTTCAAATAACCCCATAAAAAGAAATCTAATGGTGTTAAATCACACGATCTAGGGGGCCAATTCTGATCGCCGAAACGAGACAGTACACGACCTGGAAATGTTTCATGCCGTAATTGAATTGTTTCACGGGCTGTATGGCATGTGGCACCGTTTTGTTGAAACCACATATTGGCCACATCAATATCATCCAATTTCGGCAGAAGGAACTGTGTTATCATGTCGCGATATCGAGCACCCGTAACAGTCACTACTTGATCAGCCTCATTTTCAAAAAAGTATGGTCCAATGATGCCTCCGGCCCAAAATCCACACCAAACGGTGACACGTTGTGGATGCATTTGTTTTTCGATAATCACATGTGGGTTCTCAAAACCCCAAAAGCGGCAATTTTGGCAAGTAACAAAGCCATCAAGGTGAAGATGTGCTTCATCACTTAGGATGATTTTGCTCGAAAAATCAGCATACATTTGTTGATGTACAATAATCCGTTCAACGAACTCTCTTCGCTGCGCATGGTCATTAGGCTTCAGTTTTTGTGTTAGTTGAATTTTGTAAGCATGGAGACACAGATCTTTAGTGAGTATACGCTGTAGAGAGCTTCTTGAAATTTGCAATTCTTGTCTACGACGCCGAATTGAGGTTCCTGGATTGTCACCAACACTCTCACGTACTGCTTCGATATTGACATTTGAACGGCTTGTTTTTGAACGACCAGTGTGTTTGGCGTCTCCAACGGATCCAGTCTCCCTGAATTTTTCAATTAATCTCTTCGCAGTTGACGAAGTTAAAACACTATTCCGACCATATTTTGTATAAAATTTTCGAACTGCGGCCGCCAAGCTTTCATTATTTTTGAAACATTGTTCAATAATGAAGACACGTTATTCTATCATCTAACGCTCCATTTTTACTAACCCTAAACTGTCAGCTATCGAATTGTTTTTTTTAGGGTTGCCAACACTTTACTGCACAAATGGCGACAAATTCAAATCCTGCATTAATTTTGGGACACCCATTACTTATATAAAGTATGTATTAATTACAATTTTACATTATAAAAATGGGTGAAATTTTTTTTTCTTGTATCCAAAATGTGGTAGACTAAAAAAATATTCTAATAAGTTGGTTCAGTTTATTAGGTCTTTAGTTTGAGCATTTTATCGCTTTGCTAGTATAGATGCCACAATAATTAATTCTATTTTGCTCTTCTTGATGTAATGGAGATTATTTCGTTTCTATTTAAACATGTAAAACATACTCTTTCACAAGAATAAATCAATAAAGAAACATGTCGGGGGTTTTCAACTCAAACACATACGCGAAACATCACATTATTTCGAACATTTAAAGACGAAAACTTTACTGATTATACAGAACCTCATCATCCAACTAGGACCACATATAATACTTAAATTAATAAAATAATTGTTCAAGACAACCCCCAATGTCTATCTTAAAGATATATAAAATACCCACAAAACTTGATTAAAATAATCCCTTTATAATCACCTCGTTTCTAAATCTGATTACGTATTTGAACAGTTAAGTTGTCATCAAGAGTAGTTGAAAACTAACAACACTCAAAGAGCACTTTATAAGAGTAAAGTACATCGTACCAACACATTAACAAGTATAGCGCACTGAGGGTTATTCATTCTTTTACTGACGATGAGAAATTTGTTGTCAAAATAATTTCAAATTTTACCCATCTCTTTTATTAAGTACATCTTAGTCATCTTGGTTCTTAGCATGTCAGCTGTTCTATCCGACGAGCTTTCGATACAACGCTTCGAGTGATGATGATAACTTAGTTATCGAAATACGTACCCAAATTTAACCCATCTTACATTAAGTACATCTTAGTGATCTTGATTCTTATTATAACAGTTATTCTGTCCACTAAGCTTTCAATGCAATGCTGAATTTCCAGGTTATAGCGTTACATTTCTTCAATATTACTGATTGCTTTATTTATAATGTTCCTGATTAATACAATTATTTTTAACACCTTCAATATATTTCCAATTGGATTCAAGTTTCTGATTCTCTCAGGATCAAGCTGAAATAGTAAGATAAATTTTGACTTCAGAATCGTTTTTAGGACCTTCGAAATTGTCCAAATCTTTACGAGTACATCCCTTTGAAAAAAGTGGATTTTTGGCCAAAATATAAAGTTTGGAATTTAGCCTTCATAGTACACAGAACAGTAGTTCTCAACTAGAAGAATATTAGTTTTCCACTCTTCCAAATGAAATCATTCAAACATTTGAGATAATCCACTGAATCCTTAAAAAGTTGGCTTTTCAAGTTTCTGATTCTCTCAGAATCAAGCTGGCACAGTTAGATAAATTTCAACTTCAGAATCGTTTTTAGGACCTTCAAAATTGTCATTACACGAGCATTCATTAATGTACGATAACTTTTGCAAAATGCCAATTTTTGCGAGTATACCCCTTTGAAAAAAATGAGTTTTTGACCAAAATATAAAATTTGGAATTTAGTCTTCATAGTACGTAGAAAAGTAGATCTCAACTAGGAGAATATTATTTTCCACTCTTCCAAACGAAATCATTCAAACTTTAGAGATAATCTATCAAATCTTTAAAAAGTTCGTATTTTTTGCATGGCTTTTCAAGTTTCTGATTTTCTCAGGATCAAGCCGAAAGATTTAGATAAATTCTGACTTCAGAATCGTTTTTAGGACCTTCGAAAATGTCATTACACGAGCATTCATTTATGTACGGTAACTTTCGAAAAAATATCAATTTTTACGAGTTATTGAAAAAAAAAGAATTTTTGGCCAAAATATAAAGTTTGGAACTTTCATAATATGTAGGTGTACATTTTTGCCATTTATTATCGCGCTGATATTTAAGTCTTTTCTAAAATTCTAACAATCCTTTCAGCATTTCTTCCATGCCTCTACTATAAGAGTGTAAAACTTCTAAATCGTTATTAAGCATTATTGAGTGATGGTGTTGTTTTGGGTTAAAGATTGGTTATTCCACTTCCTATAAAATGAGGACCTTTTTTTTTAGGTTATTTATAAAGTCTGAATATATTATAATTGTCTTATACATATTACTATTATTATTTCTTTTATTATTCATCTTTAATCTGTCAAAGTAGCACTCAACACTAAGAAACATGATTGGGTCCAACAATCTTAAAGAAAATTAACTTTATAAGTTCATTATCATTTCTATATAAATTATTATTTCAATTTTATTTTTGTGTAATGATACACATGTCCCTTTTCAACTCAACTGTTTTATTTAGCGTTATGTCCAATGATAATTGAGTTCTAACAATTTGTCATACTTGTTTCATGTGTACGTTCATTTCTGACACAATTACTGAGCTATTATTTTAATATTGTTAACAGATGGCCATCAATCAATAGCCGACCCAAACTTAATTTGCAATTGTGTATTCATTCACATAAAATTTATTATGCCCATGTATTATGTTTAAATTCTGTGTACAAGGTATTCGTGAATACTGTAGGTCCAAATTTAAGCGTTCCTGGTATATGAATAGTTTTAAGATCATTCCATTTTTGTAAAGAAAATTGACGCTAATAAAGTAAATAGTTTTTATACACATTGTGTTTTATTTTTGCTGTGTTACCAACCCTAAATAATAGCCACTTTTATTAACCTTTCTGTAATATATACTTCTTTACTTTGGGGAATTATTCTTGAAACCTTCTTCAAATTACAATCAAGATCAACCTCATATTGTAACGCTCCAGGAGACTACAGAGGAACATAACGACTACTCTTCGTCTCTTTCTAATCTCTTAGCTTCTTTGTATATGAAATTTGTCTTTATTACAATTCTTAGAAGGTTTTAAGGATAAGTTGCCAAAGTGAAAAAGCATATATTTTTAATCTGGTACGTAGCTGAACCCTGAAGATGTCCCATACAAATGGGTACGAAACGTCGACAGATATACAAGTGACGCGGTTCCAGCCCGGAATCCCAGAAGCACATATATTTTTAGTTTATAAAAACGAAACTAGAAGTTGTAATCAGACCTACTCAGAACGTCTTCGAATTATAACAGAGCTTAATACGTGTCCTCGATCATTTTCTATTACAAAACTCTTTTCTCATAGTTGCATCAAGCAAACAACTCCAAAACTGTGGTCTGTAAAGAGTCATGCTTTTCAGCAAACCCCATTCAGCATATGTAAAGCATACAAATTTTCTGATCGAATAAAGACACATCATCAGAGTTGATGATAAAGCTCTCCAATATTGTTATAAGCGTTTACTTAAGACAATCAGTCACGTAAGTATAGTCAGGTAAGTGCAGCTGCATCGTAACTATTTGCAAAGGGATGGCGCGCAACAGTATTTCAAACAAGATCAGTACAGAGTTCATATCTGTAGGGACCCTTATATGTTCCATGCTCTATTCTTGCATTCATTCGAGCAAATTAAAAATTACATCAAGTGTTCCACCAGGCTCCGATTTGGGGCCAATATTGTTTCTTTTATTCAATAATAGCCTTTTTAAGATTTTTAATAGTCAAATATTTAAATTTTAAGATTATGTTAAGATTTTTTTTGAAAATTAAATATGATAAGTCAGTTGTGTGGTTTTCGCAAAATATATTAAAAAACAGTAACAATTGTTTCTCCAATACTTTGGCTTCTTGACACCAAAAGATAAATCTAACACCAAGAGAGTATATGCTAGTCAACTAAGATATTCTAAGGGTAGTGGTGATATGTGTGTGTGTGTGTGTGTGTGTGTGTGTGTGTGTGTGTGTGTGTGTGTGTGTGTGTGTGTGTGTGTGTGTGTGTGTGTGTGTGTGTGTGTGTGTGTGTGTGTGTGTGTGTGTGTGTGTGTGTGTGTGTGTGTGTGTGTGTGTGTGTGTGTGTGTGTGTGTGTGTGTGTGTGTGTGTGTGTGTGTGCAATTACAATAAAATAAGCTTAATTCATTGTAAATAAATATCACCACCAATGAAATAAACTTATTAAACCCCACACACCGCTCAAAACCACAGTGTACATCTTGGTTTTGAGCGGTGTGGATCGCGTACGGAGTTTGATTTTCGTACAGTTGTTTTTCGCCGTGGTTTACTAGGTGCAACACTTTGAAATTATCTGCTGATGATGACAACTTGGTTGTCGAAATACGTATACAGAATTTACAAAAGTTAATGTGGAAAGGGGTTATATATCAACCTTATTGATCAAAACAACTCGTTTTATAGTTCAGTATCTCTTTTTCCCATTTATTTTGACTTACATGAACACTTTTTAAGTAACATCCTAATGCAATCGATTATTTGCTTTAAAAACAGCTGAGTCCTTTTATTACAAATTAAAAGTGTAGAAAACTGAAGCAGTAGATACAATTAGTCATCATCTAATGAAAAAATTATAATCTAAATTACTTCGTGACATATTTCACAGACACGTTTGTGACTCAATGTATACACAAATAAAAACACAACTCGTTTTATAGATTAGTACCGGTTTTTCCCATTAATCTTGACTTACATGAAAACTTTCAAAGTAACTCCTAACTTATAAGATGTACAAATACTTTTGGACGAACGTGTATACGTAAATCTCTCCTGCCATTTTCGCTATGTACAATTACCAGCATTTATTATCAAAAAAAAAGAGTATAAAGCTAGAATTAAATTGTTTTACAT
Source organism: Dermolepida albohirtum (assembly GCA_031893035.1). Lineage (NCBI taxonomy): Eukaryota > Metazoa > Arthropoda > Insecta > Coleoptera > Scarabaeidae > Dermolepida > Dermolepida albohirtum. The sequence goes on along the minus strand of JAVIWB010001913.1, from coordinate 126,350 downwards.
ACCTTGCATGTTAGAACACGTACTTAACATGGTACATAAAATATTTAAATACTATTTCCGTCAAAGGAAATGGCTTAAATATTCATGTCTCAGTATAATGAGAATAAATGATATTTAAAAGAGCATTTGATGTCATTATTCGGCTCAGAACTCTTTAGATTAAGGAATAACACAGTTCTGTACTTCACATAAAATTGTCTTGGGTACCATAAACTGTAGAGCGGAATATTTGTAATATTAAAGTCGTCTTGAATTTCTATTAAAATATAATTATAAAGAAGAGTTGGCCGATGTTATTGTTAGTGGCTCTAGTTTCGATATTTTATTTAATAAATTAATCTTTGAGTAAATGCCGAGGATGGCTAATAAAAAAATACGTTCATCTTTGGAAACGTCCTAAAAGATATATTACATACTTTTCCTCTGAGGTAAGAGGATGTTTCATACCGGAGTAATGACGGAAAAGGATACAAAAGAATTTCCATTACGTATTTATGTTGAATCTCTCATCACTGGGTCTTATAGCGACGTAATTTGAAACAATTTTGTAGCATACGAAACCTTATTTATATAACTTTATATAAATACAAACGTAAAAATCTTCTTAAAGGAATGAATTACCTGTCACATAAAAAATAAATCCCAGAATATAACACAAACAAGTTACAATACAAAAAGGTAGTTCACAAAATAACGTACTTTATTGGCTGATAAAATATTACGTTTATTATATAATATTTGTGATGAAAAATAATATTTGTAAAAAGAAATAATTAACACAGTTTGTTCAATATTAAATTTCTTTTACGCTGCCTTTATCCTGAATAATATTGACTATTCTAAGCTTCTAATTATTAAACAATTAATGTATTACTAGAACCTACGAGGGAGCGTTTTTATATTCGCGGAATGAGCGGGTTGTAGAGGGGTGAGTAGGCGCATTAGGGGCGTGGCCTGTGCAGCGACTCATGATTAGTATAAATACGAAGTTTCATTGTTATTAGACAGTTAGTCTTTGAGCTATCGTTAACCAAGTAACATAATCAGGAGTGAAATGTGAAATATGGAAAAAATCGAATATCGTGCCGTTATAAAGTTCCTTACCAGGCAAGGAAAATCAGTCGCGATCATAATGAATGAGATGTCATTGGTTTACGGCGACTCTTGTCCAGGAAAAACCATGGTGTACAAGTGGCATAGTTTATTTAAACAAGGAAGGGAATCCCTTGAAGACGACCCGAGGCCGGGCAGGAGCATTGAGGTGACCACGCCAGCACTTATCCAAAAAGTTGAACAAATTGTACTCGAAGATGCTCGACTAAAGAAGAAACAACTCGCAGAAATGGTTGGAGTATCCGATACAACAATTTTTAAAATCCTACACGATCATCTCGGCATGTCTAAGGTCAGCGCAAGATGGGTGCCGAGAATGCTCACGCCGCCGCAAAAACAACAGCGCGTAGAGTGTTCGCGTGCATTTTTGGACCTCTGTAATGAAGACAAGGATGGTGTATTGAGTGGAATTGTTACTGGAGACGAAACTTGGGTTCATCATTATGAACCTGATTCCAAACAAGACTCCATGCAGTGGCATAAAAAGGGCACAGCACCTCCCAAGAAATTTAAAGTGTCACAATCAGCTGGGAAACTCATGGCAACGGTATTTTGGGACTCGGAAGGAATATTGTTGATTGATTATAAAGATAAAGGTGTTTCTATAACCGGAGAATATTACGCTTCAATATTAGAGCGACTAAAAGAAGCCATTAAAGAGAAAAGACCGGTTTTTTCGTAAGAAAAACTACATAATTTTCAAGAAAATGGAAAAATTTATTTATTCAAAGTATTGGCCATTTGATTCTACACATCTTGCCCATTTTTCGGGTTTTGCTGTATGAGACGGCGCGTTATCGTGCTGTAAAATCTCTTTACCGTGTTTGGGCCCATTCTGGATGTTTTTCTAACAAATACATGGTTCAAATTGACAATTCTTTGTCGATAGTGATCAGTATTAACTGTTTCACCAGGTATCAGCAGTTCGTAATACACCACACCACTATTGTCCCACCAAACACAGAGCATTGTTTGCGACCAAAATGATTTGGCCTGGAGTCAATAAGCCAGCCTCGCCAGGTGATAACCATGATTTTTTGCTTTAGGATTTTTCAATTTTCCATTTGCCTGTCATTCAATTGATATGGCACCCATTTTCCCATCTTTCCGATTTTTCCCAATGCGCGTAATCAGACATTAGTCGTTTCTTGGGTTCTGCCAATCGTTCTTGAGTATAGGTTGGGTGTTCATCCAATAACTCTTGCAGTTTCGCATCTTCAAACTTTCTCGGTCTACCAGAACGTACTTTGTATTGCACATCGAAATTACCACTTTTCAATTGTCGAAACCACGCCTCACATGTGTTAGAAAAACCGGTAAGGGTTTTCCAGTGCACCTGGTAAGATATCATTACTTGAAATTATACAAATAAAGATAAAAAAATGTAACAATTTGTTGAAGGAACAAGTTGTTTTGTATAATTCTCTACTTTTAAACTTATTTCGTTGTAATAGTATATCACCTCCACGGTAGTTGATTGGAATACAGGTTGGTAGAAAAGTTTTGAAAGCAAAAATGAAACAATGTGAATTTTTAAATGAAATTAGTTTTTTTATTCAATGTAATCTCCCTCAACTTCAATACATTAATTCCAATGATCCTCCAATAATTTTATACCATATCTGCAATGATTTTCTCGAAGCACTGCAAAATACTGTTCCACGGCTGAAATAGCTTCTTCATTCGATGAAAAACGCTTTCCACGAACGAATTGTTTCAAGTTTCTGAAGAGGTAGTAATCACTCGGAGCCAAATCTAGTGAATACGGTGGTTGTTCAAGCAATTCGTACTTTAATTAATTCAATTTAGTCATCGTCAAAACACTTTTGTGTGAAGGCGCATTGCCTTGATGAAAAATTATTTTTTTTTCGCTAAACCAGGTCCTTTTTCGCGAATTTTTGCATCCAGTTGATCTAAAAGGTTACAATAATACTCTGAGTTAATTGTTTTACCTTTTCCAAGATAATCAATCAATAAAATTCCTTTTGCATTCCAAAACACTGATGCCATAGCTTTTTTTGCCGATCGTCCTGACTTCACCTCTTTTGGAATTGAACAACCAACCGTAGTCCACTGTAATCGTTCTTGCTTCAATATGGGATTATGTTGGTAGATCCAAGACTCATCCATAGTTATAAAACGAGGCAAGAATTCGGTTTTATTCCGCTTGAAACGCACCCAGTTACACTGAGAAATTTGTTTTCGATCCAGTTTTTGTTGATTTGTTAACGAATGCGGCACTAACTTTCCAAACAGCTTTTTCATATGTAATTCTTCATGTAAAATATGGAGTACTCGTTCATCTGAGATGCTTATGGTATTAGCAATTTCACGCTTAGTCAATTCGGATCTTCACTAACCATATTATGTACTTGCTCAATGATTTCTGCTGTTGTTGCAGTTTTTGGTCGTCCACTACGTGGTTCATCTTCAATGCTTGTACGACCACGTTTAAACTCTAAAACCCATCGATGTACTGTTGGAAGTGAAGGAGCACATTCTTTTAACACGTTCACCATTTTTGTATGAATCTCTGTTGCTGATAAACCTTCCAAAACAAAGAATATTATCACAGCGCGATATTCAGTTTTTTCCATTGTTAAAAAATACACCGACACGCCTAGTTCAAATGGATTGCTAACAATGAATGAATTGACCGGTCGAGATAAAATTTTTAGTGTGTTCATATGACACATGATATATTAAAATGGCGTATGAATTTTGATTCCTCTACTACTTAATAGGTGTCGCTTTCAAAACTTTTCTACCAACCTGTATATTCCGTTCTTGTTAGATTTACCTTTTAGCCTGAAGAAGCTATAGTGTTGGTGAAGTAATCGCTACAATTTTTAAAATAAATAATTTTTAAAAATCGCAGAATTGTGTTTTTGTATCTAACCTAACCATATTATTTGTAATGCTTTTACAAGTTGTTTGATCGATGTCTTTCTCCCCATAAGATTAAGCCCTTCATCCCTTCTCTTTCCCAACTCACGTTACTCTTTTCCCTTCAAGAATTCTTGGTACTTCCTTCTCTTATAGTTTTAGTTTTCTAATAGAGTAGTAGTAATATTATCACATCCCCACTCCTGTAATTTTTGGTTAACATTTGTCGTTTAATTACTTAATATAGAGCTTTATAAAATGTACACTTTTATAATGAGGCATTTTTTGTAGTCTTAAATGAATATTTTATTTATTTTTACCTACAATTTAAAAAAATATTCGCTATTTACTAATTGTTCTTGGCAACTCACCGAGGGTGCTGAAAAACGAAACAGTTTTATAAGACCTAACTTAATACAACAAATAACAATTTTCGTTACTGTCTTCTATTATTGGGTTGGCAACTAAGTACTTTCGGTTTTTACTGATAGAGAGCGTTGCTTTATTTTTTGTATAACGTATGTTAGTGCTGTACTTTACCGTTTGTCGCGTGATACTAGTCACATTGACGTAAGTTCAGAAGCAAGCAGTGCGTGATTTTTATTAAAGCTATTAGTTGTGGGTTAATTTTAAATGGAGTGCAGAAATGAACATTTTCCACATGTTTTACTATTTTATTTCCGTAAGGGAAAGAAAGCTGCTGCTGCTCACAAAAAGATATGTGAAGTTTATGATGCTAATTGCTTAACAGAGCGCACGTGTCAGAATTGGTATAAAAAACTCCGTTCTGGAGATTTTTCCCTCAAAGATGAGCAACGTTCTGGTCGACCTACTGAAGTCGATGATGACCAAATCAAAGTCATAATTGAAGAGAATCGTCATATAACTGTTCGAGAGGTTGCGGAGAGGCTACATATACCGCACACAACAATTGAAAAACATTTAAAATGTCTTGGGCTAGTTAAGAGGCTTGATATTTGGGTACCTCACGAATTGAAAGAAATTCATTTAACACAAAGAATCAACTTTTGCGATATGCACCTTAGACGAAATGAAACCGATCCTTTCTTAAAAAGAATCATCATTGGTGATGAAAAATGGGTCCTGTACAGTAACATAGTTCGAAAACGATCATGCAGCAAGCACGATAAACCAGCTCAAACCACATCGAAAGCTGAATTGCATCCAAAAAAGATCATTCTGTCAGTTTGGTGGGATTACAAAGGTGTTGTGTTTTTTGAGCTGCTTCCAAGGAACCAAACGATCAATTCTGATGTTTACTGTCAACAATTAATAAAACTGAATGAAGCAATCAAAGAAAAACGGCCAGAATTGTCAAATCGAAAAGGTGTAGTTTTCCACCAAGATAATGCAAGGCCTCACACATGTTTGGCAACTCGTGGGAAACTATTGGAGCTTGGCTGGGAAGTGATGCCACATCCCCCATACAGCCCTGATCTAGCACCATCTGATTATCATTTATTTCGAAGTTTGCAGAATTCTTTGAATGGTAAAACTTTCACAAACGACGATGACCTTCACTCGCACCTGGTTCACTTTTTTGCTAATAAGGACCAGAACTTTTATGAGCGCGGAATCATGCAGCTGAAAGAAAGATGGCAAAAGGCCATTGAGCAAAATGGAAAATATATAATTGATTAAAAACTATTCTTTGTTTAAAAAAAGTGTTTTATTCTATACTACAAAACCGAAAGTACTTAGTTGCCAACCCAATACATATTAAATATTCATTAGTATATGTTTATAAAGACTTGTATATTATGTTTGAATTACATAACAGCATTCCTAAATCGCTTGAGAATACCATCATTCGAAAGCTCTTCCATAAACATTATCATCATCCAAACCGATAGCATCCCATAACGAGAAAATAACAAAAATCCTCACGTAGCCTCAATAAAATTTGAAGTGAATATCGCTTATAACGGAGCATTAAGCGAAACAAGAAAAAAAGAACACCCTCCCGGATATTGTACGCAATATCTGTCTTAAATGTGAGGATAAAGTTCAGCCTAGTGTGTAAGTCAATTATCTTGCACCCTCTTTTTATTCGATACAATTCACTGCCTGCTTGTGTTCTTTGTGTGAGGATATTTGCCTTGTTTTCCGTTCCTTTTTTTTTCTCCCGCCGCCGCCGTCGGTTGTTGTGTTCCCACACCCGTCGGACCGTATCTTTCAAGTTTTCCGCGGCATTTGTATTAATGGTACCCCACAATAAACCAATTTATATGTAAAGGTTAAGAGGGGTGGATAAATTTCATTAGCACTTTTGTAAATGTTCCACTTGAAACTCACGGCACGCTCATAATCCAGAGGGCTACGGCGAGAGATAACGATTCCGGTCGACCACAAGCAGAGTCGACTCCGGGAGACAATAGCGGTCGAGGCTTTTTGTTTTGTTTTCCAGATGCTGTGGGATCTCCTGTTGATCGCGAAGGTATTCTTGAAGAATAATGAATGCTCGAATGTAACTTCAATAGAGAATGTTACTTTTTTTTAATTTGTAACCGGTATTTTTCTACCCACATTGTCGAAAACTCAAACTTAACAACCTCTTTAGAAATTTTACGTGTTCTAACATTTCGTATTTTTAATTAATATTTGGCAAAAATGTAGTAGATGTATGAAATAACTTAAAATATTAATTAATTTTTAATTCCTCCTCAATATTCTACTCGCAAGAACCTACCTTACCTATGCCAGATATCATTGTTACAATAAACTGAAGAATTAATGTAAAAGTTACCTTTCAAATGAGTTTCAATTTAAATTAATATTCTCCGCAATATTCATGTAGCTTCCATTGTATAAAGTCAGAGTAATTAACACAGTTGCTACGACAAGATGTCGCATGCCATGGACATGTTCCTCGTGTTACGGTATTGCTGGTAATATAAACGACCTCAAATCAATTATTAAACTAGGAGATGTAATATTGAAATTAAAATCTCAGGTTTTGTCTTTAGAAAAGGGTCACGTGGCAGTTGGGGGATACGTTTATGACAACTATTGTCATATGCTATCTGATTCTGGGTTTCCGGGCTGGAACCGCATCACTTCCATATCTGCCGACGTTTCGTATCCATTTGTATGGGACATCTGTAGGGCTGAACTACTGCACTGAAACTGCATCGAATATATTGTCATATATTCGATGGAATTGATCATGTTCGGCCTAGTTTCGGAATATGGTTCGAAAATGAGGGTTATGTCATCTTCATAGCAGTTTAAGTGAAACTTGTATGCAGTGCACCATCTTGTAATTATAAAAAGATTATTTTAGAAACGAAAGACATAATGGGAACAGGACAGTACGAGACATGAAAAGATATCAACAAATCATTGACTAAAAGAACAAACAACAGTGGTCCTGAATAAGATCCATATATGTATAACCCCACATAAAGGAGAATATATAATATAAGCGTAATTGTCTGGTGTCACCGCTTCTTTCAGAATTAAGATATAGTGACAAATAGCACAGGGGAATAAATAAAATACTTGTAAAAATAATTTAACACTATATTTAATCACTCAAGGTTGATATATTACCCCTTTCCACATTAATTTTCGTATTCTATATACGTATTGAGTTGGCAACTAAGTACTTTCGGTTTTTACTGATAGAGAGCGTTGCTTTATTTTTTGTATAACTTATGTTAGTGCTGTACTTTATCGTTCGTCGCGTGATACTAGTCACATTGACGTAACTTCAGAAGCAAGTAGTGCGTGATTTTTATTTAAGCTATTAGTTGTGGGTTAATTTTAAATATAGTGCAGAAACGAAAATTTTCGACATATTTTACTATTTTATTTCCGTATAGGAAAGAAAGCTGCTGCGGCTCACAAAAAGATATGTGAAGGTTATGGTGCTAACTGCTTAACAGACCGCACGTGTCAGAATGGGTATAAAAAATTCCGTTCCGGAGATTTTTCCCTCAAAGATGAGCAACGTTCTGGTCGGCCTACTGAAGTTGATGATGACCAAATCAAAGTCATAATTGAAGAGGATCGTCGTATAACTGTTCGACAGGTTGCAGAGAGGCTACATGTATCGCACACAACAATTGAAAAACATTTAAAATGTCTTGGGCTAGTTAAGAAGCTTGATATTTGGGTACCTCACGAATTGAAAGAAACTCATTTAACACAAAGAATCAACTTTTGCGATATGCACCTTAGATGAAATGAAACCGACCCTGTCTTAAAAAGAATCATCACTGGTGATGAAAAATTGGTCTTGTACAGTCACATAGTTCGAAAACGATCATGGAGCAAACACGATAAACCCGCTCAAACCACATCGAAAGCTGAATTACATCCAAAAAAGATCATGCTGTCAGTTTGGTGGGATTATAAAGGTGTTGTGTTTTTGGAGCTGCTTCCAAGGAACCAAACGATCAATTCTGATGTTTACTGTCAACAATTAATAAAACTGAATGAAGCAATCAAAGAAAAACGGCCAGAATTGTCAAATCGGAAAGGTGTAGTTTTCCGCCAAGATAATGCAAGGCCTCACACATCTTTGGCAACTCGTGGGAAACTATTGGAGCTTGGCTGGGAAGTGATACCACATTCCCCATACAGCCCTGATCTAGCACCGTCTGATTACCATTTATTTCGAAGTTTGCAAAATTCTTTGAATGGTAAAACTTTCACAAATGACGATGACCTTCACTCGCACCTGGTTCACTTTTTTGCTGATAGGGACCAGAAATTTTATGAGCGCGGAATCATGCAGCTGAAAGAAAGATGGCAAAAGGTCATTGAGCAAAATGGAAAATATATAATTGATTAAAAACTATTCTTTGTTTAAAAAGAAAGTGTTTTATTTTATACTACAAAACCGAAAGTACTTAGTTGCCAACCCAATATTTCGACAACTAAGTTGTCATAGTCAACAGATAACACAAGCTTAGAATTAAATTTCTTTTTCTGCTGATTGTAATCTGATACCTGCTCCTAACTAATTTCAAATAACATCCCACTTTTCCCCATTACGTTAGGTGTTTCCTCTATCTCTCATTTAATGTCAACTTTCCTAGAATGTAGGTAATTTTGATGGAGTCTGTGGTTGATTAACTTAATCACTTAAGGTTGATATATAACCCCTTTTCACATTAATTTTCGCATTCTGTATACGTATTTCGATAGCAGATAATTAAACAGTGTCGCACCTAGAAAACTATGTCAAAAAAACTCACCAAAAAAATTCCGTACACGATCTGTATCGTCGAAAACTAAAACGCACGCTGTTATATTAAAGCCTCAAATGATTGAGTTAATCAACCACAGGCTCAAAGAAAAATTAACTATATTGTATATTTACTGCGACTAGTTTCATCTGTTAGGACATTATCAAATCTTTCGAGAATTTCGCAAAATAACGCCCTCAATCAACTATTTAATAAATAACAAATTAGTTTTCTTGTTTAGGTATACAGCATGATTAACCACCATAAAATAGCCCCTTTAACCATTGCTTTACATGTTTCTTTAGAAGTAACTAAAGACGTAAGACAAAATTGGGTAAATGTTCGTACATTTTCAAACGATACGACGTCTAATATATCATTTTATTTACAGAGCAATACGACTACCTGTAGACCGGTAATGGTGGTCAATAAAATATTTACTCGGCTATATAAGTCGCGCATTCGAAATACATCTAAATTATTATTACGATTTCATCTAATACAATCGGCATTCGTTAAACGGAATAGAATGGGGAAAAGGGTGAAGGGGAGCAGGGCTGTTTATACGAAACCGTGGCAGTGGTGACAGCTGGTAGATAGCGTGCTATCACGCAATAGTCCCACTGAATCCTTCACAACCAGCTTAATCGAAGCATGTTGTTAGGAGCTACGCCTCGCAGGACGGATATGTTTGGGGAAGTCATTGTATGGGAATATATTAGGCGAAGCACGATTTTTGAAGCAGATATCCTCGAAAATATACCTGCGTAAAAATAAAAGTGAAAAGTGTACAACGCGTTGAATATAATGGGGACAATTTAAAAATACATTTCATGTTTACATCTGTAAACGGTATTCTGTTGGTGTTTTCCCTGTTCTACTTTCTTTGGTCCTTTAATAATTTAACAAATATTCGTATATATATATATATATATACATCATCAGAAATTCGTAGATAATTGCCCGTAGAACGATTATATGATTAATTTTGAGTCAACAATCCAGGTACAGAATGTATGGTCAACAGTTAAGTCATACGAATTGCTTATAAAAGTATAGATTTAGCAGCATGGTTTATTATTACTTAAATCTAATGAAAATAACAATAATAATGATAATTAATATGGCCGAAACCAGTTGCCATTGGTTCGAAGCCTTTGTGAAATTGAATTTAGAATGCCTTACTACATATCTGGTGGAATAATTAATTGTATCGTGCCGTTATTTCTATTTACACAGGCCATGACATAGATTCATTTCGGCCAACCCTATCTGGAAAATGTTCGTTCAACCACGCTCTTGTAATCCTTACATTATGAGCTGGTACACATTCGTGTATATAATACATATTGGCTCTGACATCTAATGGAATGTCATCCAATACTTCCTCCAACACATTTACGTATTCATTTGAATTTAGTCTATTCGGAAGAGATATTGTTCCTACAATTTGAAGGATTAAGATATCTGAGGTAATTAGTTGTATTGTGGACTGAATTCTATTTATTACTTCCTGTTCATTGGACAGAGGCGTCGCATAAACTGTTTCTTTCAAAAAGTCCTAAACAAAAAAGTCAAGTGGATTCATATCTGGTGACATTGCAGGCTATGATATTCCGATTCACCTATCTGGAAAAACGTTCGTTCAACTTTGCTCTTGAGATTCTAGCATTATGAGCTGGTGCCCCATCGTACACCACCTCTGACGTTTAATGGAATATATAATCCAACACTTCTTCCAACACATTCTCCAATAGCTCTGGGATTTTCATCCGACCAAAAATGAAAATTGTGACTGTTGAACGTGCATTCGTCAATCCCTAAAGTAGGCGATAAAATGTAATCTTCTTGAATTGTTTAAATCGTTTTGCACAATATTACTCTTTGCAAACTATCATTTTGGTATGTCTATAACTGGAAATGGTCTTTGTTTTTCCACGGAAAATTTCAAAAAAATTTTTGTCGCACATTTTCAACATTGATGGTCTCGTTTGCCTTAGCAATTGATTGAACAACATTTTTATATTAGGAGTGCCGACTCAGAATTAATCATAGAATAGTTCTACCTGACGATATATAAATATATATATGTTAGAACGAAGATCGTCACGGTTATAGATTCCGCAATGTTGGACAGAAGTTCTCGAAGGAATTGGCGTCTCGACGTTTCGATGACATGTCAATCATCTTTTTCAGGAGTTGTTTCGTAGTGAAGCGTTGACCTGAAACTGTCTGTAATTACTTCTCCCGCTGCTTTATATACTGGCTCCTCGTAACTTTTCGGTTTACATCGGTTTTGATTTCGGTATAATGGAATTTTAATGAGTTTTTATTGCGTTCTTGGAAAATCGGTTCAAGTTTAATTGGATTATTATTGGTTATTAGGTATCATTAAAAAGCTTATCCAACTCGTCTCGTCCGTGTGGCCAAATGACAAACGCGTCGTCAACATATCGAAGCTATTGTTTGGGTTTTAGCACCGAAGTTGTAATTGCCCTTTCCTCTAAGTGAGTCAGTTTTTGCAATATCTAAACAACTACCACGATAACATAAAATTTACGGTGGAAATAGAAAATTGGGACAAACTACCTTTCCTAGATGTTCTGATTAAGGAACCCAATGGGAGGTTGACCAACACAGTTTACAGCATACATGGGAAATAATTTTTATCTGCTATAACATTGTTTCATTATTTGTAAAAATTTTAATAGAAAATTTCGTCCTTGGGTAAGATTCGAATTTACGAGTTCCGTTCTCCGAATAGGTGCTCTAACTATTAAGCCACTGAGAAAGGTGACTTTGAATTTTAATACATTATAAATCACTTTATGGAAACATACCTTAATTATAACCCACAGTAGGTCATATATGCATATATTATTATTACTATTATCATTATTCTTTTTGCAAATTATTGATAGATTATAAGGTAATATTTTGTCTTATTATTCCACGATCTTCAGCAAAATTTTAGCGCATTGTAATTGCAATAATCAAGCAATAATCGACGAAATAAAATTCTAAAAACAATTATATCAGAATAAAATATTTATTCGCCTACAATTTTATTTTCCAAAAATTGAAACATAAAAGAAGATGTGAACAAATACATTTCATCCTAATTTGATACTTTATATACTTCATAATTTACCATAAAGCCAACTCTGGGGAAAATTGAACGCATTCGTCAACTCAAAATGGCGTAAAAATAAAATTATTAAGAATATAATTTAGATTAGGCAATTTCTAAACGTCGACCCGAGAATCCTGTAAAATTATTCATACACTGCGAGCTTCTTTTGTTTTCCTATGAACAAGCTCGAAAATATAATTATAGTACCATTAAGAAAACTAATTCGTTCATGTTTTCCGAACAATTACACTGCATAAATTATAATAATTCAATATTAACAATGCAAGTGGGGTGTATTGATCGTAAAGCATGTATGTATGTATGTTAATATTGGCCCCCCTAATATTATTACTCGAAAAAGCGATATTTAATGAGTGCCCACATTAATTTTGAAGTTCTTAATATTGGATTTATTTTACCTTTATTAGTAATAGAATTGTAATAAATGCAAGAATAAAGTAGAAATGAAAGATATTAAGTTACTCACATAGCAGGCGTCGTTTTTACTTCCCAAAGCTGAATACTCATTTTTTCTTTCTCGTAATAACTTATTAATTTTATCAGAAGCTTATTGAAAAGAAATAATGTAAATATATTTCATGTTAGTGTTTAAACTACGCAAATGACACACAACAGAACTCTGCAATATTTGACTATATTGTTCAATCACTCAATAATAATTTTAACACTGAAACATCATCATCCCATGCATTACTTATAATATTTATAATATACTTATTTTTAAATTATCCGCATAAACCAAGATTAGACACTTAACAAAAATTATTAAATCATGAATATATTGAGCAACAAAGGCACCTGGTTAAAACCATAAGGTATGTCAGGTATTGAAATATATGCCTTAAATTTGAAACCAGTAAAGTATCGTAGATATAGTTAGCCTATATTTTTAACAAAAGTGCATAAGCATGGATAGAGATCTATTATAAACAAGCTAATGCATTCAAGATAATAGAATAACCTAATATGTAGTGAAAATGGCGAACCCTATAAAAACTTTACCTCAATGTAGCTAATAATAGTTAATAATATACGAGGCGTGTCTTTTAAGTAAGTTCTGTTTTGTTGTAGTGTAGTGTAGTGCTTGCGTCGTGTCCCGGCATTCCTTGGGAACAACTGTACTCAGTTGCAACCGTGTATATAACCCGTATTAGTATTTGAGCTAACAATTATGAATTCGTGTCCGAAAACCTGATTTTTATCTACTCTTAATGGTTACTTACCTTCGAACTTATAAGATGTCATGATTCCATTTACACAGGTAACGGCGGAGCTTCTATATTTGCACCTCTCAATTCACTAAACGTTCTAAAGACACCCACCTAATTATAAGGCAAAAATGATAAATTTTAGGAAAGCAGGAAAAATATATTTTAACTTGAAAACTTAAATAATAAAATTTTCAGCAACAGAAAATCATGGTAAAAAAAAGAAAGATGTATTTTTGTAAAAAGTTGTATTGACTAAAACTAAGGGAAGGAAATATAAACTTTGGCATTGGTCTAATTATAATGTTTTATTAAAGAATATCACTAAACTTGAATGGGGTTTTAATTAGATGCGAATTTATTTTATAATCACAAATATCGCACAATACTGCGCAATATATATATATATAATCTATTAAGCCCTTGTACCACTAGTGGTGTCGGGTGTCGGGTATTTTTGTACATGAAAAATTAAATAAAATTGTTTTTAATTTTAACTGCGTTTTAGTTTTTTTTTTATTAAAAAAATTTAAAAAAATATTTTATTCTTCAAGTTTTACCAACATAAATATCCGCGATCATATCGTTCGTAATACCTATTTATAAATCTCCTTTTGTAGCGCAAGTTTGAACAATTCTTTGTCCGACAGGCGGCAATATATCTCCTGGCATTTCTAAATTATAAACGAGACAAAACAAACTCCAACACTTAGTACGGTCATCCAATAATTTATTTCCCAAATATACATTGAAAAGCGTACAAAAATAGCTTTAAATAGTTACTATCATCATACAAACAGGGTCGGAGGAAAGAAGTTGTTTGAAAAAAATATACTGGCTATCAATTTCTTCATACAATGCACTACATTATATATATTTATACATAAGTTAAATGTACAGTAAAATCTTCACCACTTATTTATTTTTTTATTACTTTTTATGTTTTTTTTTTCCCGGAATGCTCGTCTTAGGCAAACCATAATATACAGGTCAGAAGAAGCGGACACAGTCGATAGGGTAGGGTTCGTTTGTAGAAAATGGGTGAAATACTCTTAAAATTCTCTTCTAGAGATAGGGAATCTGAAATAGCTAAGAATAATGAGATTTCGATGGGTCGAAATAAGAACTACATTTACCTCTTCGCGATGAACCCATTTGATATGTCAGCACGTTATTGTCTAGTAATTCGTTTGGATAGCCTGAAAAAAAATAATAGATTTTTGTATGATTAATTGTACACCAAAGTAAAGTAAATATACAAAAACAATTACTAATAGCAAAAAAAATTTCTCTTCTGCCTCCTTTAATTCATGGTGTAATTGTAGTACATGTGAGTCAAACCAATTTTCTTGAATTTCACGTTTATTATTGGCTAATATTGAGCGAAATACAAGATACTATAAGCCATATGCTTCTTATTTCATTCGTATAAACCCGCATGTCTACATACCTTATTTTATACTATGTTATAATAATAATTACGTGGGTTGTCTGTTAAATTTTACATATAAAACTGGAATAAAGACTTCGCTGTTTTTCAAACTATTCTCCGCGAAGACTAATGCCCTTTTGCATGCGTTCGCACCAACTCTGGAAGCAGTTGTTCCACTCGTTTGACTGCTTCTTCTGACGACTGGAACCTTGGACCACGCAGTCCGTTCTTGATTAAAAAGTAAAGAAATTGTTGGTACTTAGGTTCGTAATGTACATAGATTGGTCCAATAATTCAACGTTTTGTTGTGTTAAAAATTCAACTGGTTTGCGTGCTGTGTGCGAACTTGCATTGTTTCTGCATCTCAGTGATGACTTGCAGCAAACAAATGGTTGTATACCAACCGGCAGTAACAGTTCATTGATATTGTAGAGGAATTGTTGCTACATGATCTGCTTTCGAGACAAATATCGCGACCACCTTTTTGGAGACACTTCGAAAGTGATTGACTTTGGTCGGCTTTTCTTCACCTTGGAACACCCAAACAGACGACTGGCGTTTATTTTCTGGCTCGTATGAGTAAATCCAAGATTCATGACCACTGACAATGTTGTACACGTTCTTAGAGTTGCCATCGTTGAAGCGATCTAGAATTTTTTGGCACCGATTCACCCTAGCTGCTTTCTGTTCTTCGAATGGCCGTCGAATAAAGTGGTAACTTTGGGATGTGTTCCGTTACCTTCTTCAACGCACTGATGTAACGTAACGCGGCTACTTTCGCTTGAAATACCAAAGGTATTATATCTAAAAGAGTTCAATGACAAAATCCCATGTTTTCTTGCAAAAGTTCATTTTGCAATTCCAGGTCGTTTGCCTATATGTACAGTCTCTAATAGATATGATTTACTAATTTCATTCTGTACCTACTAGCCTAGGTAATTTAAGGCATCCCTCTGAGTAACACAATTAAGTTCAAAACAGCTGCTCATTATCTATTCAATAGATTTTCTAAACTGTTCATTGCCTGCTCAATACCTGTTTTTAACTGTTCATCATCTGTTCAGTAGCTGTTATAAGCTGTTTATTTCTTATTCAATAGCCGACTTGAACTATTCTTTAGCTGTTCAACACGTGCTATAAGTTGATCAATAAGGTTGATATATAACCCCTTTTCCACAATTAACTATTTGTAAAATTCTGTATACGCATTTCGACAACTAAGTTGTCATCATCAGCAGATAATTTCAAAGTGTCGCACCTGGTAAAACACGGCGAAAAAATTGTACGAAAAAAATAAACTCCGTACGCGATCCGCACCGATGAAAACCAAGATGTGCACTGTGTCTGTTTCACAAGATTTTTAAAAAATACTTTTACTTAAACTAACATGCACTACATCGAAAAAGGTTATTATGGTCAAAAGTGTGTGATTTATGTGTGTTTTATGATATTGTTCCTCTTGTCTTTCAGTAGAGAGAAGAGAGGCTTTTGCAGAGGGCCGGCGTCATAAACGTTTACCAGATGGCCTGAATTCTTTACGATGTGCATGCTTTCATACGCGTCCAGTTCGCGATAATTGTACACGTTCTTTATTAAATGTAAACAATCCATATTAACACTGTGGTTATTTTCTAATACATGTCTCGCTGTACCCGATTTTTCCGGTCGGTTGAATTTTATGTGCGAAAGGTGTTCTTTATACCTGGTTTCAATCGATCTTTTGGTTTGGCCGATGTATTGTTTATTGCACTCTAAACATTCAATTCGGTAGATTCCCGATTTTTTATTCTCTTCAATTTTGTCTTTTGCATTTCCTAACAGCATTTTAAGGGTATTATTAGGGCGGGAACATACTTTAAACCCGTGATCTTTAAAAATACTATTCAGATTTTTTGTCACACGATAGAAAGGTAAACAAACAAAATACTTTTCCCGATTGCTCTGTGGTGAAAGACATGTGGTGTTACGGATTGTTTTTCTTATGTTGGCCTTTCTAATTAATCCATTGATTATTTCCGAATCGAAACCGTTGTATACCGCGATATTCTTAATGAGGTTCAATTCTCTTTCATATCTTACTTTTGTTAATGGGAAATTGATCAAACGATTAATCAGAAAATTGAATGAAGCCATCTTCTGTTGCATGCTGTGATTTGAGTCAGCCGTAATGAATCTATTGACATTGGTCATGCAGAAATTGTTTTCAGTTCGAAGGGAAGTTCTATGAACAAAAACAGGGAACTGCAATGGGCAATTGTCTTTCTCCATTCATAGCGGACCTGTTTATGAGTAACTTTGAAATAGAACTAAAAAATAAAGCTAAATATTTTCCTAGAATTTGGGTCAGGTATGTCGATGATATTTTCGCGGTTTTCAATACACAAAAATGCAACTTAAATGATTTCGTTAAACAGTTAAATTCAAAATTCCCGACAATTAAATTCACAGTAGAAAAAGAAAACAATGGCAAGTTGCCTTTTTTGGACACCTTAGTTATTAAGAAAGATCTCAAAATAGAAATTGATATTTTCCGAAAAGAAACCAATGTCAATAGATTCATTACGGCTGACTCAAATCACAGCATGCAACAGAAGATGGCTTCATTCAATTTTCTGATTAATCGTTTGATCAATTTCCCATTAACAAAAGTAAGATATGAAAGAGAATTGAACCTCATTAAGAATATCGCGGTATACAACGGTTTCGATTCGGAAATAATCAATGGATTAATTAGAAAGGCCAACATAAGAAAAACAATCCGTAACACCACATGTCTTTCACCACAGAGCAATCGGGAAAAGTATTTTGTTTGTTTACCTTTCCATCGTGTGACAAAAAATCTGAATAGTATTTTTAAAGATCACGGGTTTAAAGTATGTTCCCGCCCTAATAATACCCTTAAAATGCTGTTAGGAAATGCAAAAGACAAAATTGAAGAGAATAAAAAATCGGGAATCTACCGAATTGAATGTTTAGAGTGCAATAAACAATACATCGGCCAAACCAAAAGATCGATTGAAACCAGGTATAAAGAACACCTTTCGCACATAAAATTCAACCGACCGGAAAAATCGGGTATAGCGAGACATGTATTAGAAAATAACCACAGTGTTAATATGGATTGTTTACATTTAATAAAGAACGTGTACAATTATCGCGAACTGGACGCGTATGAAAGCATGCACATCGTAAAGAATTCAGGCCATCTGGTAAACGTTTATGACGCCGGCCCTCTGCAAACGCCTCTCTTCTCTCTACTGAAAGACAAGAGGAACAATATCATAAAACACACATAAATCACACACTTTTGACCATAATAACCTTTTTCGATGTAGTGCATGTTAGTTTAAGTAAAAGTATTTTTTAAAAATCTTGTGAAACAGACACAGTGCACATCTTGGTTTTCATCGGTGCGGATCGCGTACGGAGTTTATTTTTTTCGTACAATTTTTTCGCCGTGTTTTACCAGGTGCGACACTTTGAAATTATCTGCTGATGATGACAACTTAGTTGTCGAAATGCGTATACAGAATTTTACAAATAGTTAATTGTGGAAAAGGGGTTATATATCAACCTTATTGATCAAGTCAATCAACCACAGGCTCCATCAAATTCAACGTGCTATAAGTTGTTCATTGCCTATTCAATAGTCAATTTGAGCTATACATAATCTGTTGTATAACTGTTCTAGGCTGTTGTAGACTTAGCTGTATTACCTAGGGGAATGGTTTATATTACCTTGGAGTGAAGTAGACAAATCGTATCAATTATGAACGACTGTATACGTAAGTAAAGACTTTGAATTGCAAGATGAATTTTCGAAGCAAATACATGAGTTTTTGTCGTATAGCTAGCATAACTATACCACTACAAAAGCAATTTTGTTTAGATTCATCTAAATCGCACTATGTACAAGATAGATTCTGCCTACATAGATAGACCTTTCTTTCCATTGCAATGACTACACTACTACCGAGGTATCTTTATTTAGGTTCACGTAGATGAAACCGTGTATTAGACAGAGTCCACCTGCATAGTCATTCTTTTCGAGCCTCCAATCTAGTAAGATTCTATAAGAACTTTCACAGCTTGGACGTCACTAACACGTCATTTTGATTTAGGGAATCAGTTTGTGATGGAACTTCTAAATTTTTGAAACTATTTACAGTACATTTTCATTGGAGGAGATCCTGTTCTCAAAGGAAATTTTATGTGAACTTTCCAACAATGTATTTTATGTAGATTGACTAAATCGCTTTTATGTTTATCTAAAAACACTTGATTTGGTTTTGGGATATTCGTCAATAATTCTGATACCTTTGCTCTCCATAAATACAATGTATTTCCATTTGAAGTGCGAGATCTTAACGTTCCTCTATAGTGTCAATCTGTTAAAAAAACATATAAAAACCGAGAGTAAAGCCCCCGTTTTACAATAACCCAATATAATTTAAAATCGTACATAATTTTTGAAACACCCTGTTTATTAGAACTATTATGTTCTTTTGGCAGTGTATAATATGACATTCGATAGCTTAAATTATAGTTTCAAAATACGGGAATAAGGTAAAAATATCAAACTTAATGTAACATCTGCCGTGACTAGAACTTAGTTCTCTCAACGTAACACACTAAACCACATCTTCCTCTAGATATTAACTTTGGTGGCAGTACACCAACATAAATTTCTAATTAGATTTGCGTCTGATATTGCATAAAATATAGCTTGGATTCAATGTGGGGAGAAGTAGCGAATAGTGTCAGCAAGATAATTAGATGATAAATTGTAATTTATATTATAATATGTGTTAAGTTTTTAAACATATATGCTGTACATACGTTGAATATTTTATTTAGTTACTTTGAGTTGAATATCAGAATATCGTCTAATGCTTTACATGGGATGTTAATAATTTATTATGAAATCGAGGCGTAGGTACCTTAAAAAAATATATTTTTATATGATGGAATTTATTGAAAATTTGAACATGAGAAACCTACGTTTGTTCACATTATTTAGCACCAAAAATACATTTGAATGAACATTTATAAAGCTCTTTCGAAGCAATTTAAAGGAAGTAAGTCGTTTTTTAGTTTCGACGACGATTAATAATTATAGATGAAACTTGGATGCACGACTATACTCCTGAAATCAAGTCGAAAAAGTGGATTGCGAAGGGTGAGTCGTTTCCGAAAAAGTGAAGACTGTTTTATCAACCTGAAAAGTGACGGGGATAGTTATGAAGTTGTACTAATCGATTATTTTAAAAATGGAAAAGCAATAAAGGCAGAAATTGTGGAAAGCGTCGGGATCGCAAGAAGAAAGTTTTCTTCCACCAAGACAACGAATCGTGTCATACTTCAATGGTCGCCATGGCAAAAACTAACGAATTAAAATTCGAATTGATGGACGACTCACCGTATCCGACCAGATCTCACCCCTATCAGGACTTCTTTTTGTTTCCTAGGCTCAAAATTTCGCTCGATGGATAGAGATCTTCATCGAAAAAGGATATCTTCACATTCGAAAACTCCTGCTTTACAGAACAAATTACTGACTACTATCTGGACGGATTAAAGTGATAGAAGCGTCATTGGGAAAAGTGTATAGACTTCGAAGAAAACTATGTAGAAAAATAAAACTGAATTTCACAAAAAAATACTAAATTGGAAACTTCTTAACTTACTCTCGTAAATTAGAACTCTCAAAAGATGCTACAATAAGGAAATACTCTGATTCTTTTTTGCATAATATAAACTATTGACTTATTACAAAACACTGTTTTTTCCGTAATTGTACAATTTATAACCAATAAATTTTGTTTCAGAACTACTTACGAGTATGTTTCAGGCAACCCAAGTTTCCCAAAGGACTCAACAGTCCATTTTACTTTAGTCTAGTATTAATTCACTCTAGTCTAGTTTTATTTATATTTATCTATGTATCATGTATTACCAATTAAAGATATTCTAAATATTGTTTTATTAAACCCCCGATAGGTACAATTACGACACAGGGTGAAGAACTAGGTTCAGTTCGAAGACACAAAGGAACAGGCACCAGAGGGAGATAAACTACTGAATCATTAAAAACTGAACACGCATTTTTATTTAAAATATCGATTGGTTCCTTATCGTTAAAGGTGGTCCAATTAATATTTCTAACTGGATGTTCAATCAATTCTAAATGAGGGGAATTTAGGAAATCTATTATGAACCAGTCACCTCTCCTACAACAAAATGGATGTTCAATAAATTCGAAAAGGAATTTAAGAAGTCTATTATGATCCAGTCATCTTTCCTCCAAGAAAAATGGATGTTCAATAGATTCGAAAAGGAAATTAAGAAGTCTATTATGATCCAGTCACTTCTCCTGCAGTAAAATGAATGTTCAATAGATTCGAAAAGGAAATTAAGAAGTCTATTATGATCCAGTCATCTTTCCTCCAAGAAAAATGGATGTTCAATAGATTCGAGAAGGAATTTAAGAAGGCTATTATGATCCAGTCATCTCTTCTGCAAAAAAAATGGATGTTCAATAAATTCGAAAAGGAATTTAAGAAATCTACTATGATCCAGTCACCTCTCCTGCAGAAAAATGGATGTTCAATAAAGTCGAAAAGGAATTTAAGAAATCTATTATGACCCAGTCTTTCCAAGAAATACAAGGTCACCTCTTCTCCAGAAAAAGTAAAAGGTTGTCAGTGAATTCTCCAATTAATCGTATAAAGGAAACTTGGAGATTATGCAAAATTAACGTTCATTACATAATTCTAATTTCAATTTTAAAATCGTAATAAATCGTGTGTTCCCTATACTAACTACTTAAATAAATTTTTCGTCCAAGGATTGGAAACGGAGGAAATTGAAGAAAAAAAGGACACAATTTTCTCAAACGTTTTATACAACGAAATGTGATAATTTTATAGATATTCGTATCTCAAAATTTGTTCCTAGTAATGGACATTATCTTATTGTCTGCTACACCTACAACCTAACACGTGTATCTATATGGTCGGAGTATAAACAAAAGCCATACTTCAAGCTTTTATAGCTGTATGTATAGGGGCTTCAACGGAAACAGCACGTGTCCCACATAAATTAGATGAGTTGAAATGGGTATATGCAATTGTTATATTGTCGTAAGATTGAACAAAACGTTATACATATATATCATTAGCGAAATTACTTCTGCCATACAATATAAAACATTAATTCCAAGTATTTTCCATAAATACTACAATATTTAACGGGGCTGCGCTTTGTTTTCTGCAGTTTAATTCCAAAGACAAAATTTAACATACTGAAAGGAAAGCCATTTATCAAGCAGGTTTTAATTAAAACATCCTTTCTTCCGAATAAATTAAATAAACTCTTTTATTAGTGTTTTCGGGAAACTAAAATTCCATCAATACAAACGTGCGATTCTCCGTCAAGTAATTGCTTGTTCTTCGCGACATATTCAAGTCGAGAATTCCCTTTTCTTTCTAACGAGATTTCCCATCTTACACTCGTACCGCAGGTTTGTTTTCTTATTTTTGTAATCAGCAAATGCAAGGAGTAATCCTCATTATCCAAATACATTAAGATCGTGCCCAGTCAGTTCGCCTCGCAAAGGTCTGCCGTTTAATGAGACAAAGGCAATTCCCCAAATTAACTCTTGCGAAATCAGGCAATAAGTGTTTTGCAATTTACCACAGTATCAGCGGTGCCTCGATTTCGCACAGTCAGCGCCAAATGAGGACGCCGTTTCGTTCTTTGGCCCTTTATTTGCACAAGATGCAAAGGGGGAGCGGAGGAAATCTGAATAGATAGTTAAGCGGAACCACTTGGAAAAAAAGGAGGAAAAAATGTCTGAAGTTTCGGGGGAAATGGGCAATAAAATAAATCCTTCGTTATTCGGACATTTTCTTTCGCAGGAAAATGATTTAATTTAGTGGAAAAGTAAACATTATAATTAATTTAATCTCATTCACCATATTTTATTTTGCGTTCTTTTGGGACTTTATTGAATGGAAAGGCGAAATATTTTAAACATGTGGAAGTACGGGAGATGTTCAATTAATTTTGAGACAAATGCTGCAAGACGCAATCTTTTGTTCTGAAAATTTTATTAGAGTATTTCGAAACATTTTAATTTTGAATCAATATACACACAAAACATATTTTCCATATTTGGAAAACACGTTGTTTGCCTTCTTTTAAAACGTCATCAACTCCAATAGCCTTCGATTGGTGAAAATAAAGCGGAAATATCTCTCTAGACTATATAATACCAACCCATCAGTTGGGTGTCTTTCTCTTTCACAGTTATTCTAATGGAATATGAGCCTTACTCTATTCCGGTAAACTAAAGGCTATCCCAAAATTAACGGAGGATTTGAATTAAATATAAAACACAGTTTTTAGTCTTTTGATTGTTATTTTTTTTATTGATTCATAAAGTACATAGGATAGGGTTATTTATGGAATAACACATCGGGCGAATGGCCACCGCGGCTTTGCATGCACATACGCACTCGTTTGTCGAAATTTTCAATGACCATCATGCATAAATGTGGCTGAATTTCGTTGATACAGCGTTGAATCTCCTTCTTTAATATACGGGCGGTTGTGGGCTTGTTGACATAGACCTGTGATTTCAAATAACTCCATAAAAAGAAATCTAATGGTGTTAAATCACACGATCTAGGGGGCCAATTCTGATCACCGAAACGAGAGAGTACACGACCTGTAAATGTCTCATGCAATAATTGAATTGTTACACGGGCTATATGGCATGTGGTACCGTCTTGTTGTAACCACATATTTGCCACATCAATGTCATTGAATTTTGGCAGAGGTAACTGTGTTATCATATCGCGATATCGAACACCAGTAACAGTCACTGCTTGACCAGCCTCATTTTCAAAAAAGTATGGTCCGATTACATCTCCAGCCCAAAATCCACCCCAAACAGTGACACGTTGTGGATGCATTTGTTTTTCGACAATCACATGTGGGTACTCATAACGCCAAAAGCGGCAATTTTGGCGAGTAACAAAGCCATCAAGGTGAAAATGTGCTTCATCGTTTAGGATGATTTTGCTCGAAAAATCAGCATCCATTTGTTGATGTTCAATAATCCGTTCAACGAACTCTCTTCCCTGTGCATGGTCATTAGGCTTCAGTTGTTGTGTTAATTGAATTTTGTAAGCATGGAGACACAGATCTTTCGTGAGTATACGCTGTAGAGAGCTTCTTGAAATTTGCAATTCTTGTCCACGACGCCGAATTGAGATTCCTGGATTGTCACCGACACTCTGACGCACTGCTTCGATATTGACATTTGAACGGCTTGTTTTTGGACGACCAGTGTGTTTGGCGTCTCCAACGAATGCAGTCTCCTTGAATTTTTCAATTAATCTCTTCACAGTTGACAAAGTTAAAACACTACATATTTTGTGTGAAATTTTCGAACTGCGCCAGTCAAGCTTTCATTATTTTTGAAATATTGTTCAATAATGAAGACACGTTGTTCTATCGTGTAACGCTCCATTTTTACTCCAACTCTAGCATGTGGTAAACGACGTACGATTTGTGTAGAAAGGCGTTGTCGTGTAAAAAGCGAAGCATTTTGGGATAACTTAGTGCAAAGTTTTCCCTTATTTTTTTCCTTCATAAATTAGAGTACTGTCGTATGTGTGTAATTGTTTAATCCTTAACGAGAAGACGAATCAAATATACTCTAATCCCTGAAAAGACTGAAAAGAAAACTTTTTTAAATTTTTGAGCAACAAATCTTAATCCTTTAAGAATTGCTGGTGCGTTTCCGAATCATGAGAAATATATCCAAATTCCATGGTAACAGCATGACTTAGGTGGCCAGCACGTTCTTCACACTCAACGTATATTGCGAGTGCTGGTTCTGATCAACATTCAGACTATTGGAATCCATTTTGCAGAAGTTTTTCTATATGCAAATGTTTATTGATTGAATACTGATCAAGAGTGAGGGCAGATTAAGCGCGCTACCTCCATCCTTGTCCATTTGTAATCAACTTCTAGATATTTTGGGATCAATTTCGCAGAATTATTCTTGTCCAAATCGACACAAACTATGTTACGGACGAGTTCATATGAAAAATTCAGAGCCTCAGATATATTTTTTAGTCTAATTCAGCCTAGTGGTATCATGTCATAAACTCTCCAAATCAAAATCAAAAATCGGTGTTCCAGATCCCCCTTCAATTTAGACAAAAACATTGTCTCTTTCGACGCATATAATCCAATGTTTTACGATCGTATACAAGTAACAATATTCACCAAGTTCATTAAGAATATCTTCGTAAATATGTTCACCTTTTAACTCTTTTAAATAAAGGTGTTTAACTATAGCTCGATATCCTTATTACCTTTTTATTATACTGTGCAATTACGCTTGCCTTCTTGGTGTGAAATTTCATAATAAAATTGCTACTAAATTACTGCTCGTTGGCATGTTGTCACGTTACTTTGTTTATCCAAAGAACTGGTCAAAACTAACTGGATATCAATAGGTCCCGTGACTTTTCTCTCATCAATAAATATGTTATTAATCATTTGCATTACCATAGCTTCGTGTGGAATTTGAAATAAGTTGAAGTCGAAATTTTAAATACAATTTTGAAATTTCATACAGGTGTCGAAGAAAAAAACGTTTCAAAAAGTATGTAAATATATCAAAGAAGATACTTCTTTGAACGCGATCACTTCGTTATTTGTTTTTTAATAAATTACATTCGAGACTTAAATTATTAAATTCTGCTGGGAGTTAATACAATAAAATATGTAAGGTGTCCGTTCGAACAACCCGTATCTGTAGACATTCCAAATAATATTTGTGGTTATTTGTTATTGATCAAATGTAAAAAAAACAAGACCCAAAAGGGAACAGCTACCTACGTACTATTACAAATTCATATCTTAACCTTTCATCCGACTTTGTGTAAAGTGTTTGTTTCCGTAGATGACATTTGCAATACGTTTGGGAAAAAATAAAGTCAAAGGTAAAATTTTAGATTTCTGTAAAACACACGAAACACATTTTGAGGGAAATATAGGAATAGCAATTTTCGATGTAATAATATTGTGTATTTCTTTTAGATTAAGCACATGTTAATAATCAACAAAACTTTATTTATAGAAGCATATATAAAATAGGATCAGAATCTTAGAAAATTTTAAATTTTATTTACGATATATCTTGACCACGATCTACAATATATCGGTTCTCCCATGATTGCCACAACTTATAAATGAATATTACTCAAGCGATTTCAAGTTAAAAATGTCTATGAAGACATAACACGCCAACAACAAATATTGGTCCGTCGAGCCCATTAACTCGTTGAATCGTCAAACAATTGACTGTAGTAACGGTTCTTGCAGCACGAGGCAAATTAGACACACATTTACGACCCGTAGTAAGCATTAAAATAGTGAGATTACTGTGGGACATCCTACGCTAAATTTTGTTCGGAGTCAACAACAAATATTGTGTTTTCGCACTTTCAATACATTCAAATTTGGTAATAATGCATCCATAGGTTTCATGAATGTCTTGATTATTCCCCAGTCAATCTAGATAAATAACTAAATTCCAGAAATTTAAGAAGTCCCACTTTTAGTACAATAAACTCTAATCTCGTTAGTTTTAAACGAAAATTGATATATAATTTATTAATATCAATTCTAACAGCGATATTAAAAATGAAAACGAAACGAAAAATACTACACGGGAACAATAAATGTGGTATCGATATTAAATAAATAATAAACTTACTTTTGTTGTTCGTCGATTTAGGAATAGATGGCTTCGGAATGCCTGTAAAGGAGGTAAAACAAACGACTTACTTTATAACTTCGAAAAGTGCAACTTAGAAGCTATCCAATACTTACGATATACGTTTATTGTTCCGTCGGTTTCCCCGAGGGAATTTTTGGAAACACACTTGTAGATACCGTAGGTAATAGGATCAATTTTTCTTATTATTAATTTCATATGCACTTTGTAACTGTCATGCTTGATAATTGGTTCGTATCTTTCATCTGGAAAGGAATATTTACGTCCGTATATAATTTAAGTGTAATTATTATTAAGTCGAAGACTACTTTATGTATACAACGTTTGACAATTCAGTCCCTGAAGAGTGCCATTACACTACAGGCTAATATCATCTTCAAAATACTACATTTCCATTCTTGGAAACAAATCTGGATTTCATTTTCTTAATTAACATCGAGCAGTTTTCACGAATTCAGATCAGCTATACTAGAAAATCCTTACAACGAATTTTTTATTTTTGAAAATAGACATCGCCAACAGATAGATAAAAACGAATAGACGAAATGGTGTAATTGAGTTGGACTTTTAATCCAAAAATCTCACATTCGCCCAGGGCTCTCATCGTTGTATTTTAATAAATGATCCATTTCCCCGTCTAAAAAACAAATCTTTTATTGGGTTGGCAACCAAGTACTTTCGGTTTTTACTGAGAGAGAGCGTTGCTTTATTTTTTGTATAACGTATGTTAGTGCTGTACTTTACCGTTTGTCGCGTGATACTAGTCACATTGACGTAACTTCAGAAGCAAGTATTGCGTGATTTTTATTAAAGCTATTAGTTGTGGGTTAATTTTAAGTGGAGTGCAGAAACGAACATTTTCGACATATTTTACTATTTTATTTCCATAAAGGAAAGAAAGCTGCTGCGGCTCACAAAAAGATATGTGAAGTTTATGGTGCTAATTGCTTAACAGAGCGCACGTGTCAGAATTGGTATAAAAAATTCCGTTCTGGAGATTTTTCCCTCAAAGATGAGCAACGTTCTGGCCGGCCTATTGAAGCTGATGATGACCAAATCAAAGTCATAATTGAAGAGGATCGTCATATAACTGTTCGAGAGGTTGCGGAGAGGCTACATGTATCGCACACAACAATTGGAAAACATTTAAAATATTTTGGGCTAGTTAAGAAGCTTGGTATTTGGGTACCTCACGAATTGAAAGAAATTCATTTAACACAAAGAATCAACTTTTGCGATATGCGCCTTAGACTAAATGAAATCGACCCTTTCTTAAAAAGAATCATCACTGGTGATGAAAAATGGGTCCTGTACAGTAACATAGTTCGAAAACGATCATGGAGCAAACACGATAAACCAGCTCAAACCACATTGAAAGCTGAATTGCATCCAAAAAAAGATCATGCTGTTAGTTTGGTGGGATTACAAAGGTGTTGTGTTTTTTTGAGCTGCTTCCAAGGAACCAAACGATCAATTCTGATGTTTACTGTCAACAATTAATAAAACTGGATGGAGCAATCAAAGAAAAACGGCCAGAATTGTCAAATCGGAAAGGTGTAGTTTTCCACCAAGATAATGCAAGGCCTAACACATCTTTGGCAACTCGTGGGAAACTATTGGAGCTTGGCTGGGAAGTGATGCCACATCCCCCATACAGCCCTGATCTAGCACCATCTGATTACCATTTATTTCGAAGTTTGCAGAATTCTTTGAATGGTAAAACTTTCACAAATGACGATGACCTTCACTCGCACCTGGTTCAGTTTTTTGCTGATAAGGACCAGAAATTTTATGAGCGCGGAATCATGCAGCTGAAAGAAAGATGGCAAAAGGTCATTGAGCAAAATGGAAAATATATAATTGATTAAAAACTATTCTTTGTTTAAAAAAAAGTGTTTTATTTTATACTACAAAACCGAAAGTACTTAGTTGCCAACCCAATATTTAGAACTGAATTTTGTAACCTATTCTATATCTTTAAGTACCGTCATTAATCGGCTGTCTTCGTTTTTGGTAAAAAATCTCTCATTGACCCTCTAACTTACTTTATTGTTATAATAAATGATCCATTCGTGCGACCAAAGAAACGAAACCTCGTAATCTTTTCAGCAACATTGTTCGGTTATTCTTTGACCAAATAATCACTCATTCACCCATCAAGATTTAGTTCATGGTTACGATGGATAATTCACTTATGGGCCTAAGAAGAAATGTCGTAACCTTTTCAGCAACTCTCTCAATGGTTGCTTGTTTTTTTGCCAAAATGTCTTTCATTAACTCACTTTGACTTGATTCATTGTTATAGTGATTGATCCACTTGGTCCAAGAAACAAAATTTTCTTCTTAAAACAAAATGTCGTAATCTCCTGAGCAAATATCTTTCATTAACCCACTTGGACTCGACTCATTGTTATAATGAATAATTCATTCGGGTCAGAAAACAGATTTTATTCTAAAAACAGGGTCTCGTAATCTTCTCAGCAATATTAATTATGACAGTGGGTTATCTCTTTCTCTCTGTTCAAACAATGATTATTTAACTGTTCCTTGTAATCAAAGAAGTTCATCAACGTAGTCTTGAATGATGAATGAAGTGCAATAAGCTCTTGAATTTCCATCATGTGTTTTGTTGTTTTCTTAAGCCGTTTAGAAGCATCAACCTTCATCAACCAACATTACTCTCAGAGGCAGACACATATCTGAAGAAAGTCATCACGCCAACTTTACACAGCTTATATTTATGAATAAAATTAATCTTTTCAAATGTTTTTAACGAACTTCAATATTGAGCAAACTGCATCGAAATTTCAGTTCTAAATAGATCTCAAATAGATATAGATAATAGATAGTGTGTGTGTGTGTGTGTGTGTGTGTGTGCACTACTGCTTGTAAATTCATGTACTAGTTTTTAGCTAAGCTTGATGTTGGATATTCAGTATGATTCTTTAAATATATGTACTTTAAAAGACGTCTTCATATCTGCCTCAATAGGTTTATATGATTCTAATATATTGGTAATTGAATCAATGCGCCGTATTACAAAGTGAAGAACAGAAGCGGGGCTAAGATCTTTCCTCGTGGTACTCCAGATGCGAAAAATAATTTGACTAGTGAACTATATAGGTTATAACAGGTGGCGCAAAAATAACCTTCCGATGTTTTTTGGCTGTAATTTAAAAAAAAAATGAAAAACTTTGATTCTTCTTGTGGATTATTTTTATTTGGTCTTTTAATTTTTTTACATCAAGTCGAGAATATGATGTCATGTAAATGGCCGCCGCCACAGTTGATTGTCATTTGAGCCCTTTTTATGGGATTTTCCATCACTTTGGCCAAAACTTCCAGCGATAGGTCCTCACATTCTTGACGGATATTGTCTTTAAGAGCTGCAAGAGTCTGAGGCTTGTTGATATAAACCCGCGACTTCAAAAAGCCCCACAAAAAGAAGTCTGCAGCGGTCAAATCAGGCGATCTTGCTGGCCAGTGCAAATCGCCAGAACGGGAGATTAGGCGCCCGGGAAATGCATCCTTCAGCATATCGGTTGTGGCATGTGCAGTGTGTGCTGTTGCACCGTCCTGTTGGAACCACATGTTTTCCAATTCCAATTCATCAACTTGCGGCAAAAAGAACTCGTTGATCATTGCTCTGTAGCGCTCACCATTCACAGTAACCGTTTGGCCCGCGACGTCTTCGAAGAAAAAAGGTCCGATGACTCCTCCAGCGAAAACAGCACACCATATAGTGACTTTGAGCGGGTGTAATGGCTCTTCGTGGGTTACACGCGGATTTTCAGTGCCCTAGAAGCGTAAATTTTGCTTATTTACGTACCCGCTAAGATGGAAATGGGCCCCATCACTCATGATTATTTTTGATGAAAACTCATCTTCCTCTTGGTGGTGATTAAGGATGGCTTGAGCGTATGTTAAACGCGATTGGCGGTCAGCAGCTAACAGCTGATGCACCGTCTGGACTTTGTACGGAAACATCTTCAAATCTTGTACCAAAATTCGCTGTAAAGACCGTCGACTGATACCCATTTGCGTGGCACGTCGTCTGGTCGATGTCGACGGCGCTTCCATGACATCCTCGGCTACAGCAGCAATATTCTCTGCAGAACGGCTACCCCGGGGTCCGCCACGCCTGGTAGCATCTCGTCGCAGTGTTTCACCAGTAGGCGTTGGACGGCCAGGAAATCTGCGACGAAATTCACGTTGTGCCAAAGTCACCGACCGATTATTGGTCAAATAAATAGTCACCAATATTCCGCGTTCTGGAGCAGTGTAGCGTAACATTGTTTATTAACGTGTATTTCGCATGTGTTTACTACACAAATGTCAAAACAGAACTGACATTAGGGGCCAATCGCAAAATTTATAGCATTTTCTGATAGGAGGATTACTTTTGCGCCACCCGTTATAATGTTTGTTGGTGAGGCAATATGTGAAAAATGAAAGTAAAGACGAAAATAACGCAAGATTAACGAGTTTAGTAAGAATTTCGAATTTGATTCTACAGGTAGAACTAAGTGATTCTCGACTAGTCTTCTTCTTCAGTTAAGAAACCTTACGCTTAACCACTTATCGAGATGTATCACTTCATCCATTCTTCATGATTATTTCTTTGAGTTCCAATAACTGATTATTCGTTACAAGTTCGATCCATATTTGAATTTCTTATGCTACTTCAACACAATTCGATTTTTTATAGTGTTTTCGCTATAAAATGTACCCTCGCAGCTTTTATAATATTATAGTAGCCTTCTGATAGATTTCCGCTAATAATTTGACATTAATATCTTACCCTAAATTTCAATCATCCATTTTTATGTCAAGAATTCGAATTACATCATAGATGATACGTCCGGAAACTAAATTATCACACCTCGTATACACTAAGCTTTTAACTAAATAAAGGTAACCTACTTCTCGGGACTATTTCGCCTTTATCTCTAGTCCAGTAATTTATGGATTTAGGGAAGGCTTCTGATTGACATTCCAATATAATTTCCTGTCCATCGTATGCTCCGATTAACTGATATTGGATCCAAATAACGGGTGAGACTAAAACAATTAAACACTGAGCTAAGTTAGATCACGATTGAAGGCATTTGTATTTGCACATGCAGTTAAACAAATAATTGCAAGTGGAGCAATATGACGCTTTACAAGCTGAATAATCATTCCATCGTTTTCAGAATAGTTTTGCTATTAATTCTTCCGTTTTATTAATATTTAAACTTTAATTTTATACGCAATAATTTGAAAGGCTTCTTGTCTAATTTTAAATAAGTTTGGAGAATATAAAAATGTATAAAAAGACCCGCACAAACATACAATTAAGTAATTAGACTGCTGTAAAACTTTATGTCCGTATAAAAACTTGTTCATTGACTTTAATCTCAAAATAAAACTCCGCCTCGGCGAAGCAAACGTCGTAAAAATCAAGAGATAAAAATACAATAAAAATTCCCAACTTTCGAAGCATCAGCAGCCCCTATAATTAAGAAATACTGATTTTTATTAATTGCTTTTAATTCGATTTTTTTAGTACAATTTTTATAGTATAAATATACACATATTGAAGATCTTTATCTTCAATATGTGTATATTTATACCTGTAATTTTACAGGTATATTTATACCTGTAATTTTTAATTGAAAGCGTTTACACTACCGGTCATATTTATTTGCTCACCCCAATTTTATGTGTTTACTGACATACGGATTATTTTT
Organism: Dermolepida albohirtum; assembly: GCA_031893035.1. NCBI lineage: Eukaryota > Metazoa > Arthropoda > Insecta > Coleoptera > Scarabaeidae > Dermolepida > Dermolepida albohirtum. The sequence continues at coordinate 93,785 of JAVIWB010001913.1, read as the reverse complement.
CGAAAAATCTGTATTATAATTATTCAACAATATTATTAGTGGAAGTAATTCCATATGAATTTCTACGAAAATCTTAAATTGTTTATAATATATCGTAAAGATGTTATAAATTGGAAAAATACCATAAATATTATATAGGCTAATCCCTACAGTATTAACAGTTTTACCTGCATTTCCGAAAGGTATTACCAATATTGTGTTATTGTACTAAGTAATTACAATATTAGGATGTGTTATTCACAAAGGAAAATAAATTTTATGTCAGTCATCCTTCATCTTTTGTTGCGAAAACAGTGAAATAGAGAATTATTGGGAATACTTTAATGCAATGCCGAAGACGAAGGAATTATCTGTTGAAGTGCGTGCTATGATAATTATCGTGCGAATTACGATTAAATCGCAGAACCGTAGATTATAACGTTAAAAAATTTGAAGAAAGTGGTACATTTTCCAACAAAAGAAGGTCTGGACGAGGCAAAGCGACGACATCTGAAGATGACCGGCATCTAATACCGATAAGTAGACGCGATAGACGAAAAACAGCACCAGAAATTGCTGCTGAAATGAATAGAGCGCGTACTAAACCAATTAGTGTGTCCACGGTACAGAGAAGGTTAAGGCAAGCGGGTTTATACGGAAGAATTGCTCTGCGAAAACCACTACTACGAAAGCAAAACAAGATAAAACGACTAAATTGGGCTAAAGAACATAAGAATTGGACGATTGATCAGTGGAATAATGTGTTGTGGACAGACGAATCGAATTTTGAACTTTTCGGTAGTAAAAGGCGAATATTCGTAAGAAGATCCGCAGGAGAAAGAGTACTGCCAGAATGTATAGCGTCTACCGTAAAACATGGAGGAGGTTCAGTAATGATTCGGGGGTGTTTTGGTGGAAGATCTGTAGGCGATCTCGTCAAAATTGAGGGAATCCTAAGAAAAGAAGGCTACAAGGAAATTTTAGAAAATAACGCTGTTCCTTCAGGACTAAGGATTCTTGGCGAAAACTTTGTATTTCAACAGGACAACGATCCGAAACACACTTCTAGATTGTGTGGCGATTACTTGCGTCAACTAGAAGAGCAAGGGCAAATCTCTATAATGGTATGGCCAGCTAAAAGTCCTGATCTGAACCCAATAGAGCTTCTTTGGGAAGAATTGGACCGGAAGGTTCGAGAACGTGCTCTATCATCTATCAGTGTACTGTTGGAACAACTTCAAGAAGCCTGGGCACAAATTACAGAAGATACACTGCAAAAATTAATTGAAAGGATGCCTTGGTTATGTGCCGCAATTATCAAAAATAAAGGTGGGCACATTGATGAGAGCAAAATTTAATAATAATTAATAATAGTTTTTATATAAGAAAAATGTAACTATTTTATGTTTATTTTACACTATTGTATTGGTACATTAAGATCTCTGCTTCTAGCTTCTCTTTTAATCTCTTATCCTAATAATTTCATTAGTTCTTAATGTTCTCATATTTACATTTATAGATTTTTGTAGAAAAGTCCTTCCTTGATAAATAATCTTTACCTCTTATCTCTTTCTTATAATCGGATTTAATTACTGCTCTTCAGTTTCTTACATAAAGGAGATTGTAACCTGTATTGTACTTGCTCGATAATGTCCTAAACAGACGAAACTAGTCGCAGTTAATATACAATATTGTGTGGAATTCAGATGAAGTGTTCTGTTTATTTCTTAGTTTAATTTAGTTTCACAAAGTAACGACCTCAACAATCAACTATTGTTCATGTATCGATCCATATTTGTAACATACCGTATTAGCTTATCAAATTCATATTTTTAAATTATTTTTTATTTTATTAAACAGTTGGTATTGGTGGGAAAAATGCCTTATGCAATTTAGTTTCGTAATTTTAAAGCTTCTGTAAAGTTGACAAAAATTTGCATGTTTAAGCAATTAGCTTAAAATGAAACACTCACGTCCCCTTGATAAATAACCGCTAATACTGACGAGAACAAGTTGAGCTTAGGCAGTATTATAAACGTGATCAATATCCGCGCGTTTTACACATCGACGTAACTTCGAACATAACTTTTAATTACTGAGGGTAGCTTCTTGGATCAAGTTCAATATTTCTGCAGAACATTAGTTGGTAAAGTTCCGAAACATTTACCCAGTACCAAATGTACTGTAATGTTAATTAAAGGCTATAGGAAGAAGGTTTAATATAGAAACTTGAAAATATTTGTATTTTCTACGAAGAGATTTTAAAGAATAAAACTGTAAATAGACTTCTAATAAAACGTAATAAAAGGGGTTTATATAGAAAGACGAACAAGTTAGATATGTAGTAAACAGATAGAAATTTACGATGGTCGAAGGTGTTCTATGGGGCAGTGTTTTGTGTCCTCTATTCTTGATATATTCAAAGGATAATTCATTTAATAACTTCAACACTAAATCAAACAGATACGTAGTGATTTACATCCATTTACAACTTTTATCAATAAAAGTATGTACTTTCGCAAGTGCCTTCTTCATTGACTCACGTCCCTTCTTCATTGACTCAGAGAAGAATTTAAAAAGAAATTTGAAAATATAAGAAGAAGAATATTATCTTTAAGTATCTTTAACAAGACAACCAGATATTAAGTCGGGAAAGAAGATAAATTTTTATCTACTCGTAATTAAATATCAGAGGAAGTAAGTTAGGTCGGTAGGGGTCTCATAGTTGAATCCGATTAGCACTTGTCCGTATTGTTCTCGGATTAAGTGAATGTTGACGGCCATAGTTTTTAAGTCGTACCACGAGCGTGGACGTAATAACCTCTCGTAGCTTGCTAATGTCTCCTGTAAGAAGAGAAGGACGATGTTAATTACTAGAGTTAGTGCAGCTACAAGCGTTGATGTTTCGACACGTTGCCGGTAAAAGTGGAAAGACACCAATGTTATATAAACGAATTTGAAAGAGAAGAGATTCTGCAAAATCACACGACATCTTGGTCGAAGCCTTAGTACTAACCAGGAACTCCATGATCCCTGGATATTATTGGAATGGATTGTCCGAAGGAGAACGACTGGATGCCACTATTTGGATGTCTTTTTATGACACCAGCTCGAGAGGACCGGGCGGTTGTTCAAGCGTCTTACTCGCGTTACCTTCTCTTCTAAGACATGGTTTGCAGGAAGAGAAGAGTTCATCAGTGCTTGCTGCGCGGTGGAGTGCGCCATAAGCTGAAACAAAATCTGACTTCACAACATTGACGTATCCACAACGATTGGAGCTTTGCGACGTATCGAATCGACTCACTTTTCGTTTTACTAGAATTCAAATTGGGTATTGGAGATGCTAGAATCAAGGGTAGACATGGTGAACGCCTAATCGTAGTATATATTCATCTACACTATAATCATCATGACGTCTTGGTATGAGGTGATAATGCACAGATACCATGTAGACGCAATTCTTCGTCTAGTAATACTCTTCTACATTCGGAAGCACGCATATCTACTGCACCAGAACAGCAATGTATGAACACAGCTTTATAAAACATCATCACATATGGATGCTTCTATGACTTGCTCATTGTCCAGACCTCAATCCGGTCGAACATTCCACCTAGCCTTCCAGCTAATGTCGAAGAGTTTTGGAGATGAAGAGTGGAAGCTGCATAGTTAGCCATTCTACTACACTCTAGGCAGCGACTGATAGACATTGCCATGTCGGGAAGTTGCGATACTAGCAGCTCGAGGAAGATGTTCTCGCTACTAGTGCAACCTCACCTAACAGTACCGGATCCCTCTCTCAGTTAGTAAAAGCGTTACTATTTTACTATTTGCTTGCTTTCGTTCCGAATGTACAGACTGTATCTAATACTAACCGCCAACAGTGCAGTTTAGACAATTAGTAAAAATATGAGGAATGGATATAATTGATAAAATATGGGTCTAAACGTTTGCAAAAAAGGATAGAAAAATAAAGTCAATGAAATCATGAAGCAACTCCATTAAAGCTTTGAGAACAGTAACTCAACGAGAATAATAGCTATAGATATAATATGGATAGAAATAAATTAAGATTTCTTGAGAGGAGAGTAACAAGAAAAGAAACAAAGGAAGCTTCGACACTCTTAGGTACAAAAGAGCTAGGCTATGTAAATATAATTGGAGCTGTACTAGTTGCAGAATTAAAAAGACTGTTATTAATACCAGTAGTTTGCGAAATGCACAATACGTCATATAACTTTTGTGTTTAGATATTCTTGATTCCTTCTAGAAGTTCGAATTCTAACATTTCCTATTATGGATCCAAAATAATAATGTATTTTTCCACCTTTACTGCAACTATGGTGTAATTCTACAGGACCTTATGGTATTCCCAATGTATACTAAGTTATTAATTCATTTCAAGTTATTAAATAAATGGCTTTGACTATTTTGGACCGTCCACAAAAGTGTGTGTATTACATACAAACTTATAATTCTTCCTAAATGGTACAGAGTAATTCCCTCGCATTTTAAGTTAGTAGCTCCAAGTCCTCTTTTAAAAATATTCATTAACTGTTAAATATACCATACACAGGGACGACCGTAAATTTCTGCGTGTAATACCGACCGTGCACGGACAGTACACATACATAAGTGTATATTGGAGTAAGATATTAAAACAAACATGGAACAATTTCCATTTTACGGTGGACCTTTCAACCCCATGAGATTTGCGGAAAATCCAGTTGAAAATATGACATTGTGACGATATAGTCGTGCGAATGTGTACCCAAAATTCAACTCACATTGAACTGTCAAGCGTATCCTTTTGCTGACCGTGGGCGGGACTCCGTTGGAGGCGATGCACAAGTAGGGACCCATCTGATGCCTTTTCACTTTATTGATATTCAGTATGGGACCTTCGACGGTACCGACTGAAAAGCCACAAGCTTATAATGAACAACATAAAAAAGATAAATGGGAGCAGACCTTCGCGATTCATTGCGGAGTAAATTGGTTGGCCGTTTTCCCTCTTCCAGATAATGGAGGGTTCTGGTGATCCCCTGGCGACACATTTCAAACTAACGTCGGAATCTTCTGATACAACTAAATCGGAACTGGTTTGGTAGTCGATAATATCCGGCGACACTGGAACAAAATATATACACAGATTCCTTATATAAAGAGTATAAACAGAAAGGATAATATTTATCGAAAATAACATTTATCTTATTAATTTCTGGTGGGCACATTACCACGTTTTAGAAATGTTACATTAGAATTCAATTTCGTGTTTAATATAGTCATGAAAGTATACGATTCATCAACAGAAACCGTGTAATCTGAGCAAGTTATAACAGAAAAGAAGAGATCATTTTCAATAAAAAAAAAAACTAGCAAAATGTGAGTTTTCGTATTTTATGAATTCGACAGCATTTAAAAGAATGTTAAAAGGAATCATTCTATTATTAATTCTATTAAATAATAGAATAATTCCTTTTAACATTCTTTTAATTGGCAAAAGCCATTACGCAATGCGTCTGTTTTATACGCTCTAATAACTTAGTTATCGACAAGCGAGATAGACGCGTTTCTCGCTTTGTCGTTCAGTATAGTGGACGACAGAGGGAGGCACTTGTTATCCATCGATAGCATTTATCTATAAGATATTCAAACCAAAAGAATTAAAACAGTTTCAGACTAAAACTGATCCAAATTCTTTTTAAAGTCTTCAAAGAATCCTCGTTTTCTCAAAACTGAAATTCCAAAAAGTTGACCATTTTTTAAATAACAAACGTCATTAATGAACCTTAAAAAAATTAAAAGGTGTTCATAAAAATATCCATAAAGCACCGAAAATATGCTGTTTTTTTTCCCCCATTTAATCAGATGTAAAGATATGCAAGTCTTTAATTCTGGACAAAAAATTCTGAAACTTATTTTAGAAATGGAATATTAAAAGGATTGACAACAATTGGAACCCCATCACTTTCTCACATATTGGATTTTTGAAGAAAGTACTGAGAACAGAGGAATCTACGAATTATTAAAAAATTTCAAAAACACAATGAAAACTTCTGATATACGTTAATAGTGGTAGTAGATAAGTTATGGAGGTTCTGATGCAAAATCCCATGCATGTTTCATAGAGGTTAATTTTGCATCTTTAGAGGTAAGTTGTGGTGGAGGAAAATAGGTTAGGTGAGGTCGTTATTTTATGTGGGAGTTTTCAAATTTATAGCAGTGATTTGGATAGGTAGAAGACTCAGAATTTGTTGGAGTTTCAGAGGTCTGCAAAGAAATTCCAAGCCTACACTTGGGGGTTGGCTGAGGTCTGCAAGGGTTATGAGATACCGCTCCGATATCTAAAGTCGTTTTGTCGTTATTTTCGACATCCCGCAGATCGCTGGGTAACACCCATTTAATAATCTGACGAAACCCGTCTAGCAACCCCTCCCTCGGGCAAAAACCTTGCAGCATGCTGGCATACTGCCCTGCAGATCCACGGCAACCTCCTCGCAGGCTAGAAATACTTCATTTCGTATTCTGTAAATCAATTTGTTGCTTATATGTTTGCTGATGCTTCATTTTGTTTTTGGATGATTTAATAAAACAATTTCGGTAATGTATTTTATTGCTAATCAACTTCTTTAACACAGATTAATTGTGGAGTGTTGTACGCATCTCTTTTAGTTTTTGATATATTTTATACACCTGCATAAATGTCAAAGAAGTCAATAATTTATCATTAATTTTTGTAGTAACATCTACATTCGGCGTACTGCCATATGTGTTCAATACTTTTCCAATTTATGTAACTATTAATATTCTACCAACATTAATAATGATGAGTAGCCGTATATTAGCAGATTGCTCGTCACATTTTACGTTTTTTTACTACCAATAAATCAATTAAAATAACAAATTTCTGCCTCTATACAAACTCGTTACGCTCTATATGGAAAAATATTTCTGTAAACACAACTGTTTTGACCTGGTCGCCCGGCGAATCAATGCTTGTAAAAACAAAGCCGAAAAATGCCGAGATTTCGAAAACAGAATTATTTTCACCTACCCACCGTTTTAATATAGAACGCTGAAAATTTAATATGGATACGGGGAAAAAAATAAATGCAAGATATATATTTCTTAGCGGATAAATAGTCCGGTTCGTCAAAAATTTCTCATCATCCAGAACTCATTCACGATATACGTATGCAAAATTTCATAATGCAACCATCAGTGCATACTGTGGTTTCAAACCAGAAGGTTACTTATTCATCGAATTAATTTTAAAGTGTTTTTTTTGGTATAAACTTGAAAAAAGAAAAATTCTCGAAGAGATTGTAAAAAACGGAATTAAAAATGAAATAAATTACATTGTACGCATTAAATTAGCAATAATTACAGTAGCAACTAGCAGAGATGCTAATCCAGCGTACAAAAGAAAATTTTACGATATGGCACACGTTCGGTGCAAGTTAAGACGTGTATAAGTGTACACTGCAGTCGGTCTGTCGTTCTTACTTTGTTAATTATAGTAGAACTATTATGGATCAAAGGTCAAACACATACCAGTTGCACCAGAAAGTCATTACCGGTTTTTTCGTTAAAAAAACCACATAATTTTCAAGAAAATAGAAAAATTTATTTATTCAAAGTATTGGCCATTTGATTCTACACATTTTGCCCATCTTTTAGGGAATTTATAGATGCCATCCCGAAAAAAATATTTGTGTTTTGAGCAAAACCATTCATGGAGCCATTTTCCAACTTCTTCGAAATTGGCCAAGTACTACTCTGCAAGCGCGTGTCCCGTTGATGTGAAAAGATGATTGTCGGACGGAAGAAGGTATGGAGACAAATTGATAATTTGTTGTCGGTAGCGATCAGTATTAAATGTTTCACCAGGGTTCAACCGTTCGTAATATACCACGCCGCTATGATTCCACCAAACAGAGAGCATTGTCTCGCGACCAAAACTATTTGGCCAGGTGATATCCATGGTTTTTTGCCCTTATGGTTTTCGAAATAAATCCATTTTTCATCACCCGTCACTATTCGATGCAGAAATGACTTCCGATCATATCTTTGAAGCAACATTTCACAGACGATTTTTCGATTTTCCATTTGCCTGTCATTCAATTGATGTAGCACCCATTTTCACATCTTTTGGATTTTTCCCAGCGCTCATAATTGGCCGCTAATCGTTTTTTGGACCACATTTAACGTTTCTACCAATTATTTTTGAGTTTTGGTTGGGTCTCCATCCAATAGCTCATGCAGTTTCGCATCTTCAAACTTTCTCGTTCTACCAAAACATTATTTGCCTTGCACATCGAAGGCATCACTTTTGAATTATCGAAACCACGTCTCACATATTTTTATGGTTGGAGCATGCTCACTGTAAGTTTCTACCAGCAAACTATGACTTTAAACGGCTTTTTTCTTTTGATTAAGTAAGTAACGTTATACATTCCGCAAATGCACTTTTTTAGGCACGAAACTCGACATTTTCAAAAAGGTATAAATCTATGACCGTGTTGCTTTCACAAAATATAACATGTATGGCTTTGAAGCTCGATGTTAGTAGAATAAAATGAGTGTCGAATAATAACATTGCATACTTAAGCCTAGTGAATTTGTTAGAAAAACCGGTAATGACTTTCCGGTACGCCTCGTATACAGAATTCGAAAATTATTGTAAGAAGGTGTGATTAATATCTAAATTATTATCTTAGCCTAAATATCTATTGAAAAACGCTTGGTTTAAATCAAAACGTCTTCAATTTTATATTACTTTCCATAGTTGCTCACGGTAGAATGTTTAAAATATAACTCGAGACATTTATAATTTAGAGAGGTCACCTTGAATATATAAATATATCTTAATATTTAATGAACTTAATAGAATTACTAAGTTTATATTTGCTTTATTAAAAAGGGAAAACACTGTACGCTTTTCAACAAATTGAATGCTTATTTAATGATAATTTCAAAATAAAATTTTATTGTAGACGGAAAGGGAGAACGAACGCGAAATGGTGACTTTCACTCCGCTCGGAAAATGAATTCTGCATACGTTGTATGTAATTTCATTTACTATTTCATTGCTTGAAAGTAGATCCTGCGAGTGCTCCTTACTACGCTACAATTTATTTACAGTATCGTCAACCCCTGTTGCCTAATCTAATTTGTCTGGTAGTCATTTTGCTGTATTATTTATTTAATATTTCTTAAAAAATGCGTCTTATGCTGTTGTCAAAGTTATTAACTTATTATTTTGAAACTAGCATTTGCAGATGCATAGTATCATCAACCCCTATTGCCTAATTTAATTTGTCTGGTTGTCATTTAGCTTATTGTTTATTTAATATTTCTTAAAAAATGAGTGTTATGCTTTTGTCACAGCTATTCACTAATTACTTTGATACTAACATTTGCAGAAGATACCCAGTAAATAAGTGCCTTTTTTTTCTATGTTTCAATGGAGGTAAAACTCTTCTTTTTATAGAACGAGTACAGCAAACTTAAATGAAATAATCGGAAAAGTAAAAGTAAAGTAGTTTTGCAGTTCTGCTGATAATGACAACTTATTTGTCGAAATACGTACACGGAATACGAGCATTGATGTGGTAAAAGTCACATTTTTCGATTAATTCACGTTACAACAGTCGCCAACAAAATTTATTTATGTAACTGATTACCTTAATGGATCCTCCCATAGCTTGAGACTTGAAGACAAACGCTATTGTAGGAAATATGTTTGGAAATGAATCCATAATCAGGGTATAATTAAAAGAAAACCCAAGAGATAATTATGAAGAGATTAGGACAAATATCGAAGTACATAACGTTTGAAACCTATGGCAACTAAAGTTGGCATAAATTGAACTGAACGCGTTTGTGAAAACGCTGATCGTTTAGTGAAACGATTCCCAAAAGTGAACTGTGATAGTTCAGACGTTTCTTTTCAAATCGCAACTACTAATTGGTTCTGCACATACCCAAATTGACAATTTGGTAGATACAAACTAAACCTAGCATGTGAAAGAGAACGCTATAATATAAATACAAAGAGAAAGCTGAGAACCATATAGGGAACTATGTATCGTGTCCAAAATGGTTTTAAAGATGAAATAAATTGCTGCAACCAGTTCTGCAAAATAACCAGTTTGGTGCCAATTCTAAACTCAACACATAAACCAAAGAACTAAATTGATAAAACTCCAAACCGATGTGGAACTATATCTTAGAAACAAATAACAAATTATAAGCAACAAATTGGACAAACAATCACAAAACTTTTTATAGTTATAACCTTCATATGTCACTATCGCACATTAATTTAAAAATTAAATTTACAATTTACAGATTCTCGTCATGGCTGTAGATCCCTTAATGCAAACAAAATGACAGAATGTAACTTAGATAATAAAGAACTATTTTTATTTCTAATCAAAAAGTCCTACAACTAAAGAATCATGAAGAAATGCATGTTGCAAGTACAGAATGCATTTTTGATTAAAAAGTCCTGTATCTAAGAATCATGAAGCAATGCTTCTTGCATTACAGAATGCTTGATTTACAATATTCAAGGGTAAACACGAGAAATACGGCCTACCAAATGTAGATAATCTAGGAATTATCGAATAAGCATTTTTTTTAATTTCTCCACTTCTCCAAATAAAATATTTTTGGATTTTCTTCATCTTGGGATTCCACTTTAAGATTTTCAACCTTGGATACGCCAAGAGGTAATCCACAATTCTTTAGTGAACTTATCATGATGAATACGTGTACGAGCAGCTATCAGAGATTTCCAATAACATAGTTTTGCTTCTGTATTTGTAATTGAATGGAATCAACGCAATTTTTTCAATAAGTTTTTATTAAAAAGGGAAATAATTGATGTACCGATGTTTAATTATTTCCAGTTAAATTGCTTTTTATTACAAAATAATTATTTTGTAATAAAAAATTATAAATTACTGTTACTACTACCATAAATTATTTGAGCAGTGCTTTAATTTCTATTGGGTTGGCAACTAAGTACTTTCAGTTTTGTAATAGAAAATAAAACACTTTTTTTTAAAATAAAGAATAGTTTTTAATCAATTATATATTTTCCATTTTGCTCAATGACCTTTTGCCATGTTTCTTTCAGCTGCATGATTCCGCGCTCATGAAATTTCTGGTCCTTATCAGCAAAAAACTGAACCAGGTGCGAGTGAAGTTCATCGTCATTTGTGAAAGTTTTACCATTCAAAGAATTCTGCAAACTTCGAAATAAATGGTAATCAGATGGTGCTAGATCAGAGCTGTATGGGGGATGTGGCATCACTTCCCAGTCAAGCTCCAATAGTTTCCCTCAAGTTGCCAAAGATGTGACAATTCTGGCCGTTTTTCTTTGATTGCTTCATCCAGTTTTATTAATTGTTGACAATAAACATCAGAATTGATCGTTTGGTTCCTTGGAAGCAGCTCAAAAAATACAACACCTTTGTAATCCCACCAAACTGACAGCATGATTTTGTTTGGATGCAGTTCAGCTTTCGATGTGATTTGAGCTGGTTTATCGTGTTTGCTCCAGGATCGTTCTCGAACTATGTTACTGTACAGGACCCATTTTTCATCACCAGTGATGATTCTTTTTAAGAAAGGGTCGGTTTTATTTCGTCTAAGGTGCACATCGCAAAAGTTGATTCTTTGTGTTAAATGAATTTCTTTCAATTCGTGAGGTACCCAAATATCAAGCTTCTTAACTAGGCCAAGACATTCTAAATGTTTTTCAATTGTTGTGCGCGATACATGTAGTCTCTCCGCAACCTCTCGAACAGTTATATGACGATCCTCTTCAATTATGACTTTGATTTGGTCATCATCAACTTCAGTAGGCCGACCAGAACGTTGCTCATCTTTGAGGGAAAAATCTTCAGAACGGAATTTTTTATACCAATTCTGACACGTGCGCTCTGTTAAGCAATTAGCACCATAAACTTCACATATCTTTTTGTGAGCCGCAGCAGCTTTCTTTCCTTTACAGAAATAAAATAGTAAAATATGTCGAAAATGTTCGTTTCTGCACTCCGTTTAAAATTAACCCACAACTAATAGCTTTAATAAAAATCACGCACTACTTGCTTCTAAAGTTACGTCGATGTGACTAGTATCACGCGACAAACGGTAAAGTACAGCACTAACATACGTTATACAAAAAATAAAGCAACGCTCTCTATCAGTAAAAACCGAAAGTACTTAGTTGTCAACCCAATACAATACAAAAAAATACCTTCACGGTAGATTAAAAATACACGTAATTGTATATTGTATGCATTATTATTAAAAAAAAATAATTCCAAAGCGAAAACCTCGATTCAAAAATTTCTTTTCCAAATCAGAGGTAAACAATTCCCTAATTCACGACATTCTAAACAATGTATGTTATGTACGTGATTTACAAGTGTGATAGCACATGATAGGCAAGTATAAAAACTCGACTTGTTTGTGTTACAAGTTCTAATTAACTCCGACAACGCTAACCTTAACGTCGTACTTTAATTGTTTGTTATATTGATTATCCCATTTATTACGCAAGAAATATTTGATAAAAATACTTTTAGAATCGAGTTATTTCGTGTCTAGTCTATGACATTTTAAACTAAAAACATTTTTGAAGCAACGATGTAGTTTGTATGTTAGTTACCAGGTTGATACAAGAACGTGTGCCGTTTTTTATTGCTAAGATGAGAATGAATTTAAAAAAATGTAAAATTTGTGATCTTATTTATTGATATAACAAAACGCAATGTCGAATAGAAAAGAAAAGAACGAGCATTTACCACACATACTTTTATTCAAGTTCAACAGAGAAGTTAATGCGTAGAAAGTGGCTAGAATCATTTGTGTTATTTACGGAGAAACCGTAGTTAGGGAGAGTATAGCACGGAAATGATTTTCTCGATTTAAAAAGTACCGCTTTGACATAAACGATTCTCAACGTTCAAAAAACACCATCGAACTTGAATTAAATATCGTCTGAATGCTTAAATACATAATGATCCACGACAATCGACTTGCGAATTTGTCATTATGATAGATTATAATCAATCGGTGATATGACATTTGCATTTCATATGTAAAGTTCTAAAACTGAAAGTTAGGTTGCTGCATATTGTAAATGCAAACATCAAAGGAATCAACATACCAATATTAGTGCCTTTTTTCTAACTTGTCATCGTTTAACTCATCGATGAAAGACAACGTCTTCAAATCAACAGCAAAAAGATATAACAACGGCTTATCCCTTACAATAAAAACAACTCCACGAGCAAAAGCTTATATTCGTAAGATGATGTCGTGCATCTGGTGGAAAGAGGAGGGCGTCATGTGCTATGAATTATTTCTCTCGCTTCGTCAGATTTACATTTCTTTCGCTCTCTAACAAGTAACGACGTCAGATTTCAAAATGACTTAACGACATCTTCACTTCCGAACTACTGGATTTATCCATTCATTAATTCAAATAATTGCTAGATCATTTGGAAACAATCGTAAATAATGGAGGGGAATATATTTTTCATTAGTTCACATATTTTGTTTGTTAAAAAAATTAATAAATTATTCATTCAACAAGAACACTAAGAACAGCATCAACCTGATATATATATACATATATATATATGAAAAATAAACGAAATTTACAATGATACATAGATGGGGTTGTTCCAATATTCCATTTATTTATATATCTTGATCCATATTTGTTTATTTTTAAGTAATAATCATGAAATCCTGACTAAATTTGAATATAAGTAATATTTCTTGCTGTTCCCATCGTTATTACAGTTTGCAGAAGATTAACTAAAAATTTTTTGCATTGGATAAGATTCGAACCTGTATCTATCGTTACCTACACGACCACTTCAAGTAATTAAGCCACCACAGTACCGTTTCCAGTCTCTTAATATGCCATTTACGACATGGAACAGATCTAATTGCTACCTAGAAAACGATAGATCCAGGTTCGAGTCCTGTCGAATGCAGAAAATTTCTAAATAACTTTCTACAATTAGTAATAACGTCGGAATACCAGGAAATGTTAATTTTCGTTTAGTTATACATTTTTATATATTAGGTGCGCAATTAAGTTCTCGCTGTTTTTTTTTTGATGAAAATGCAACTTTATTGTGAAAAAATGTTTACAAATGAATCATTCAAAATATTGCCCATCGCTAGCGACAACTTTTTCCCATCTTTCTGGCAGAGCTCGAATACCGTCACGGTAGAAGTGTTCGTCTTTTGAGGCTATCCACGAATCATGCCATTTTGAGATGTCTTCATATGAGCGGAACTGCTGATTAGCCAGACCATGTGCCATCGAACGGAACAAGTAATAATCGGACGGCGCAATACGTGGGGAATATGGCGGGTGGGGTAGGACCTCCCATGTGAGCGTTTCTAAGTAGGTTTTAACAGGTTTGGCAACGTGAGGCCGAGCGTTGTCATGCTGTAGAATCACTTTTTCGTGCCTCTGCTCGTACTGTGGCCGCTTTTCGTGCAGTGCTCGGCTCAATTGCATCAATTGAGTTCGACACCATTTCCCAGTGATGGTTTCGTTCAGTTTCAACAGCTCATAATAAATAACATCGCCCTAGTCCCACCAAATACATAGCAAAACTTTGCAGCGTGAATATTCGGCCGAACCGACGACGTAGAAGCATGACCGGGCAGTCCCCATGATTTTGTTCTCTTTGGGTTGCTGTAATGAATGAATGTTTCATCACCCATAACGATGCGATGAGGAAAACTCTTCCTTTTTGCCGCTGGAACAGTTGTTCACAGGCGAAAAATCGACGCTCAACGTTTCTTGGCTTCAAATCATAAGGAACCCAAGTTCCTTGTTTTTGAATCATTCCCAATGCATGCAATCGCTGGGAAATGGCTTGGCGGGTAACTCCTAATGCTAAAGCAAGCTCTTTTTGCGTTTGGCGTTTGGACAACCAAAAATATATGACGCAAAAACAAAATCACTAATGTGTCAAAGCGGTTTGTTTACCATATGTCTAAGCTTGGTTCATGACGTTTTGGTTATGTCACGATCGACCAGAACTTACTACTGGAGCCATCTCTTGAAAAACAGCGAGAATTTAGTTGCGCGCCTAATAATTACAAACATATGTATAATTCCTATGGATAAAATATACGTTTTTTTCACCTTAACAGCAAGTATTTATTAAATTAAATTGACTTTCTAACACGCACACCAATTATTTATCACCAATGAACAATTAAATATCAAACTACGTTGCTCACCTACGACTTGCAAATATCCCACTTGACTTTTCATCGGATCTGTGTTTATTTGACACATGTACCAGCCCCTATCTGTTTCGCGCACCTCACGTATATGCAAATACCAAGTTTTGTGCTCGCTGTGCGTGACCAAGATGCGATGATTTTTTGTGATTACGTGGTTCTGAATTGTCAGTATAGTCTGCGTATCGACACGTAACCATGCCACCTGAAACAACAGAAAAATACCAATTCATATGTGTATACCTCCGGAATACGTTCGCATTTTGAAATTACACATTCTGAAGGAACGTTTGAAGTTTGCCTGAACAAATGTGTAACATAATAGACAGATAAGAATGTAAATTAAAGTGCAATATAAAAAGACGGTTTGCAGGTTGAAGAGCATTTGGAAGGATATACTATAATAATACAAGACCCGTTGTCTTTTTCATAGAAGTTCTCTGATGGGTCATGGCATTTTGCTACAAAATATGTTTAACATTTTAACCTAAATATTATTAATGACAGCGACCGTCGATAAATAAATTTAGGTATTTTGAAATTACAAATGTTTAAAATAGTCATTTTCACAAAAAAACATTGGACAACGAGCCATTTTTTTACAATTTCATACATGGCTTAACCGTTTTGAGTCGAATATTACATGTTATCACCTAAGGTCTTTAGAAGACTATCTCAGCAAATTACTATTGGGTCTGGGAAAAAGTTCGTGGCGTTTTTCCCGATAGATGGCATTGGTTGCCGATAACTAAAGAACAAGAAGTCACAGCGACACCACCGACGGCTCGTTTTTTAGATGACCTTCCGAACGTTAGTTTGAGCGTAGAAACATTGTAATCGGTGCAGTGGTTGGAAAGTTATTCGCACTTGAAAATGGAGAAGAATAATGAGAAATTTCGCTATATTCTGCAATATTATTATGATAAGGGGAAGAACGCTGCGCAGGCTTGTGATAAAATTTGTGCTGTGTACGGTGAAGGTACTTTATCGAAATCTGTTGCGCGGAAATGGTTCGCTCGCTTTCGTTCTGGAAATTTCAATGTGAAAGATGAGTCACGCTCCGGTCGTCCAATCACTGAAAAATCTGATGAAATTCTTGAAAAAGTCCAACAAGATAAGCATATCAGCAGTGTCGATATTGGCATGGAGCTAGGCATTGACCACAAAACTGTTTTGAACCATTTACACAAAGCTGGTTACAAAAAAAAGCTTGACGTATGGGTTCCTCATGAGTTGAGCGTGAAAAACATGATGGACCGAATTAACATCTGCGATGCGCTGCTGAAACGGAATGAAATCGAGCCGTTTCTGAAACGTTTAATAACCGGAGATGAAAAATGGATTACGTACGATAATCGGAAGCGTAAAAGATCGTGGATAAAGGATGGTGAGCCGTCACAAGCGTTCGCTAAGCCAACATTGACGCCAAAAAAAGTGATGCTGTGTGTATGGTGGGACTGGAGGGGAATCGTCCACTACGAGCTACTTCCAACTGGTCAGACGATTGATTCTCAACTCTACTGTGCACAACTAGAGAGATTACGCCAGGCGATTGAAAGAAAACGGCCCGAATTGATTAATAGGAAAGGTGTTGTCTTCCATCATGACAACGCCCGACCACACACTTCTTTGATGACCCGTCAAAAATTGAGAGAGTTTGGTTGGGAAGTTTTGATGCACCCACCTTACAGTCCGGATATAGCACCCTCTGACTATCATCTGTTTCGATCTCTGCAGAACTCTCTCAATGGAATTAAGTTGGTTTCAAAAGAAGCCTGTGAAAACTACTTGATTCAGTTTTTCGACCAGAAACCACAGAAGTTTTTCACCGATGGGATCATGGATCTACCAAAAAAATGGGGAAACATTGTCGATAATAATGGAGCATATTCGGTTTAAATGAATTCGTCCACGCGCCATGCGGGGACCAGTTGAATTTTACTGAAAAAACGCCACGAACTTTTTCCCAGACCCAATATATTCATTGATCATAAAGTATACCAGTTGTAAATAATCTAAGAGATTTCTAAATCGAGAACTAATAAAATTGAATACGAAAGTATAACTTTAAACTTTATTCCATCTACTAACTCCCTCATGTGACCACGAAGTTGTAGGGGTAACAACGAAACCAATCTAACTGCTAGGAGTAGCAATACACTGCTTGAGACAGGGTATGAGTCCTAGTGTTAGCGCCAGTTAGCAGTCTCGAACATGAATACCAAGGTTTAACAGATGACATCAGAGTAGAGAATTTTGGATCATCAAAAACCCGATTTAGCTAATTTTACATATTATTCGCTTCACTATCTTAACTCATTTGACCACGAGATTATAAGCAAGCATCTTTATGAGAGAAATTTTAATAGAAACTGTGGGTGATTAAATTATTCACTAAGACAAACGCCACGCAATGTGTGTTTGGCTATCGATGGCGAAAGCCCGCTACGGATGTTTCTGTGCGGGTTTTGCCGGATTCAGGTGCGACGCTGCGATTAATTATCTGCTGATGGTGATAACTTAGTTGTCGAAATGCGTACACAGAATACGAAAATTGTGTAAAGGGATTTTATTAGCCTTTAAAGTGATCAGATTTAAAAGTTCCTGATCAGTCGTTAATAGCTGTCACTTATTAATATCTACAGTGATGCCATCTGTTAAACATCGGTAGCTATGAACAGATTAAACAGTTTTAACATCTTCCGATCAGCTTTTAAAACTTTTCAAGTTGCCCAGAGGCCATTTATTACTTGCTTCATGCCTCCCATTTATTAACATCTTCACTGATGCCATCTGTTAAACTTTACTTCATATCTTTGGTTGTCAACTACTTCATAGTGTCGACTTTCTATTTTCGTTTATCTTTCATTTCGCTACAGGGACGCTGTCAAATATCTCTTAGGAAATGCAAAGGATAAAATCAAATTAAAGCAGAAATCGGATATTTATGAAATAAATTATCGCGATTATAATAAACAACACAACGATCAAACAAAACGCTCTATAGGTACCCGGTATAAAGAACACATCAAGTTTAATCGACCTGAGAAATCCAGTTTAACGATACACGTGCTATAAAATAATTAATTAAAAAAATAAATAATTACCGTAAGTTGGATAACTAAGAAAGCACATTTATTGTAAAAAATAAAAAACGTGTCTAATATAAATAAAGGTCATATTCTCGCCTCTTTGAGTTTCTGGAAGATACGACCGTTGAAAAAGGTCTTAGCAAACATATTTATTTGTATGAAATAAATGTGTGCATTCGACTGTGACATTGCGATTAATTATCTGCTGATGATAACAACTTAATTGTCGAAATAATTATTCAAAATACGAATATTGATGTGGTGGATTTTATTTACCTTTTTTGATTAGAAATGTTGTATAGAAAGAATACATTGATACAGTTTAATCAGTACGTAATAAGATCTCGCTTCTTTAATCTAAGTACCCATCATTACTTTTCCAACATTTTACTTGCAGAGTACCTCCAAATAAATTTTAAAAAAAAACAATTATCCACAAAATTTATAAGCCAGGTAACATAACTGTAAAATACGAATAATCAGATAAGTAAAAAAATATAATTTTACAAATACACCACGGAAATTAATTGTCCTCATATTTCACCATGTACTCTCATAATCAGATATGACATAGCTACCTTTTAATGCATGTCAATTTTAATTTGTTTTGCTTAGATCTAAGTTGGCGCTTTTTTGATTACCACAACGAATCTTACACCCATTTTAATTTCTCTGTCAGTTTTATTTATAACTTCAGTCACGCACCTATATAATAATGCCACAAAATTCTTGGATTACATTTTTGTTAGCACACACGTAAATTTCATTTTAAAAAAGAAATATGTACGTACGCGATATAATAATAATCTCGGCCTACGGCGAATTTAAATTCCCGTGTTTGTATTTTTAAACTAGTCGAGCTAAATTTGCATTTATTTAAATAAAAATAAATATACGTCGGAGGGAGATGGGGAGATTCTAACTGGGGTGGAATCGTAATAATACTATGACTTGTAAGTTTGAAGGTTAAGTACAGGGTAAAGGTTATTTTATATGACTGTTTGTATTAGTAGATTCTAAAGATTTTCACATGTTTAAATTTGTTTTTTGAATTTCAAATTCTGATGATCTAAACAAGCGATTATCGATATATGTACATTTCAATAAACAATAAAGAAACATTTATATTTTAGGTAATCATTAATTCATTCTTTAGAATAACAGTGGTAAAATTACATTACTGCTGATGATGACAATTTAATTATTGAAATGAGTATCTACGATGCTACGACGATCGTCCAGATAGTTTTTACATATATTACACAAAAATATCGCTTGCCGACAACAAAGGGAAATAAAGAGATGAATTGCATGGGAACCCAATAACTAGGAAACTCTGCCTAATTTTTTTTTGTTGTGAATTAATACATCTACTTATAATAGACTTACGTTAGAATATTTAATTAAGTGAATAATTGCAATGTTAACTTGCTAATAAAGTAAAGTAATTATCGATTTTAAAGAGTAAAGAAGAAATTGATTGGTATTATTCAATTAAAGCAAAAAATATCAAAATACAACTTACCACTGGACCTAACTACTTTTCAAAATGTCCGCCATTATGGTTGAGACACTTCTCTCAACCTAGCATAAGTTTCACAGTAACTATTGTACTCATTTACTGAAAAATACAGTAAACACGAAGTTAGTGATTGTTTGAATTCTTGATTACTATCGTATGTTTCCTTCTCATCAAAAACAATGCTACATTTTCGGAAAAAAGTGAAAGTCACTTGGCGCTAGTCAATGCTATCGAGGGATACATAAAAATATCCCAATTAAAGCAGTAAAGTTCTCGTTTTATTCTTACAGTTGAATGAGACGGAGTGTTGTTACGAAATCAAGGCGATTCCGACAAAAAGCTGTCCACGCCTCTTGTTTTGGATGGTACATCAAAGTCGTTGAAGAGCTTCCTAACGTTATTTTTTCCCTTCTTTTTCAAAATGTCTACCCAGTGATTTATGTATGATATATATAGTCCAGCTTTTCTTAGAATTGAAGAGGTAGCTTGATTAATAGTCTCAGAATCAACACAAATAGTTTCCGCGGCATCTATAATTCTGGCAGGAAGTTGTTCTCTGTCTTCGAGTCGTTCTGCATAAGCCAAATTTTAATCTAGGGGATTTAAGTTTGGTGACATTGGCGGTCAAACAACTGCTGAACCTCTTCCAATCCATAAGTTCGTGTAATTTTGATTAAGAAAATCTGTTACTTGTCTATCAAAGTGCAGAGGTGCGCTATCGTGGTATATCCACGTTGAATAAGCAGTAAGTCTTCGCGATCCCCAATGCTAGTTACCAACAGTTTTCTTCTGGTCAGATTTAGCTATTCTTGTTAGTCTTGACGGTGAAATTGTCCATTCCTTTGACTGCCTTTAGCCATTCTTATTAGTTTTGAAGGTGAACTTGTACATTCCTTTGACTGCCTCTTGGATTCAGATGTTTTACAAATAAACTCATATCTCATTCCTGGTTATAATATTCAGAAGTTCGTCATTACAATCACAATATCGCGGTAGATAATCAAGAGCTGCTCCCATCCATTGTGGATTTATATAGAAAGTTTGGGAAGTCAGTGAGATCGAATCATTTTATCGCCAAGGTGATTTATAACCATTTCAAACAAGGGAGACCTCGAAATATATGGGAAAGAATCGTGTAAGTACCCATGTAAAGCGCGTGTTTTTTTGGCTTACTTTCTCTTTCAGCTCCATCTCTATTAGATATTGTACGCCATTTTCTATATATAATAATCCGAACGTTCTGCGCATTCAGAAATCAAATATTGCGAATCAAATGGTGGGATTTTCGACAGTGGCCATTTAAAAAAATTTCAAACAATGCAACTGTTGCCACATACAAACATGACTTGGCTCAGACAAAAGTAGAAAGGGGAGGTAACCTGTATATATGCAGACGCAGTAGTGTAAGCCTGGGCACAGTGAAGTGCGCGATCGCT
This sequence comes from Dermolepida albohirtum, assembly GCA_031893035.1. Taxonomy (NCBI): domain Eukaryota; kingdom Metazoa; phylum Arthropoda; class Insecta; order Coleoptera; family Scarabaeidae; genus Dermolepida; species Dermolepida albohirtum. The sequence continues at coordinate 72,456 of JAVIWB010001913.1, read as the reverse complement.
TTTTACTTTTGAAATAGCCCACGTGGAATAGTTTTATTTTTAATTAATTTTTAAAAGTATATTTAGCAACAGCATGTACGAGATTTGGAACTTCTAATGGAAAAATAGCCTGTAATAGAAAACACTTTCGCATTGCACTACGGTCGATTGATATTAGTTCCAGTGAAAATTTATGTTGGCAATTCCACTGTAAAGTTGCATATTCAATCTCGAACAGAAGCAGCAAGATTAGTGGTCAAATATATGCGGTTTCGAAATGATCTGAAACGCGACCCGCTTAGACCATGCATTTCATTTCATTTTACACATTGACTTTTGTTATTACTTTAATATCACAGTAACATATTTTTCGGAATTAAAGAATGTATAAGGTCACTCCTAAACTTGCTAGTCTAATGCTATATGAATACAAATCGATGAATTTTAAATTGATGAATGCATAAAATATAAATTATTTGTAAAGAAACATAAATGCTGTTCTATTATGTTTGAAATATAAATTATTTTAGGCTATGATGTTACTATAGTAAATAATAAATAATCGTTACTAAACATTATTCAAACAATACAAAAAGGCATCAAAAGCTTCACCAATTGTTTCGTAAATTCCAAACGAAATACACCGTGCATTTATAAATGAATTTGAGCGCTTTAACAATACCCTTAGTACGAGGGTGGTCCCATAAGTACCCGGCCTGACCTAGAGATGGCGGTAGTTGTTTAAAAAATATTACTGTATTAGAAAGTACACGATCTACAAAGCATATTTTTCAAGTTTGAAGACGCCACGTTGTTTAGTATTTGTTTGGCAGACATCAATAGTGAACGTTTTCTGTGAATTTGTAAAAATGGAGGAAATTGGTCATGTTACGTGATACAATATTTTTATTTGAAGGGCTTCAGGACAACCGATATAAAAGCTGAACTGGATTCTACTCTGGGCGAGTCTACTCCTTCGTTTACAGTGTGTGAAATATTGGATGGCAGAGCTTAAATGAGGCCGTAAGAGCTGCCAAGACGAGCGTCGCAGTGGTCGACCAAATGAGGTGACGACTCCAGAAATAGTGAAGAAAATCCACAAACTGGTACTGGATGATCGTCGACTGAAAGTGCGCGAGCTAGCAGACATAGTAGGCATTTCAAAAAGTGCAGTACATCGCATATTATCTGAAAATTTGGACATGAGAAAACTGTGTGCAAGATGGGTGCCGCGTTTGCTCAGACTTGAGCAAAAACCAATGTCGTGAAGATGTTTCAATTGAATGTTTAGCGAAGTTTCACAGCAACAAAGCAGAATTTTTGCGCCGTTTCATAACCATGGATGAAACATAGATCCATAACTTCACACCCGAAACAAAAGAACAATCAAAACAATTGACTCAAAAGGGAGAACCGGTTCCAAAGAAGGCGAGGCAAGATCATGGCATCGCTTTTTTGGAATGCGCGTGGAATAATTTTCATTAACTATCTTGAAAAAGGAAAAACTATCAACGGCGAGTATTATGCGAACTTATTGCAACGTTCGAGCGAAGAAATCAAGCAAAAACGGCCGCATTTAGCTAAAAAGAAAGTGTTGTTTTATTAAGACAATGCACCAGCTCACAGATTCGTTATTGCAATGGCCAAAATTAATAAATTAAAGTTTAAATGGCTACCTCATGCACCGCAATCGTCAGATTTAGCCCTCTTGGATTATTTTCTGTTCCCAAACTTGAAAAAATGACTCAGTGGTCAAAGGCTTTTCAACGAGGAAGAACCGATGTAGACAGTTAATGGCTACTTTGAGGAGCAAGGCATTTCTTGTTATAAGATGGGTATCGAACTTATTGAACATCGCTGGGAAAAGTGTATAGAGCTGAGAGGAGATTATGTTGAAAAATAAATATATTTCTTTCCAAAATTTTTGTGTTCTTTATTGGGTCGGGTACTTCTGGGACCACCCAGTTCAGTAACAAAATGAAGTACGATCACAAATTAAATGTCACACTTTTTACCGAGAATTTATCTTCCTGCTACTTCCAAAAGAACACCCCATTAAACGTACAACATACGAATTAAGACATGAAATATTCTGTGTCTGTTTAACCACGGAATGCTAGTAAAAAATAGCCGTTGTACATTAGTATCGATTGAGACGAAACTCCACAATACCCTTTCGAATCAGTTCGACTTCGATGAAGATGATAAAAAAGAGGATAGAGGATTATTAATGTTATATATTATATGTTGATCATTTTACGTACAAGTTACGTGAATCCCCTAGAGGGAGAGACGTATTGTTTTCTCAAATGCATATGGATCAGGTGTATTATACTCTATTCTAGCATTACATACAATGTTTATTTCCATCGAACTTCGTTAATATACTGTAGGATTATATTTAACATAATAATATTCATAGGAATATTACCTATCAATGTACATATATTACAAATTTAACCTGATTCCCCTAAGGGTATTTTCAGATAAGTAGGAAGCGTGCTTTTTAAATAAGAATCATTTTGATATTAAAAGAACACCGATGCAATTTTTTAAAGAATTTTATTTTCATAAGAAAGCCTATACCTTATTCTACTTCTAAACATGATTACCACCCAATATTACGGCACTTTTATTGCATAATCAATTTATGAATTCCATCGTCATAGAAATCTATCAACCGCTGCAGCAAGGCCGTTTTCACGTCACCATTATCGTCGTAGTACTGACCGCCTACATACTTTTTCAAGTGAAGTAATAAGGGAAAGAACACTGGGCGCTAAATCAAGACTATATCGAAGGTGATTAAGTTGTTCTCATTCGTATGATGCGATGAGATTTTGGGTATGACGAGGCAGATCTGGACAGGCATTAGCGTGAAACAAAATCGATTAATATCATTCTGCAATTGTGTGTTTTCAGACCACACAGATCACAATATGCAGAGGACCTAAAGAACCTTCAGGGATACTTGAAGTAGCTATAGATTCAAGCGATTCGTACCTATTATAGTATACATAGTTTGGTCTACTTTCTAGATAGAAACTTATTAGTTTCAGGAATTCAGCAGCAAATTCGAAAGCACTTAGCCTTTGCAATAATAAGTTATGGACGATTCTGTCAAAAGTTTGGAAGAAATCGATCCAAACATCAACCTGTTTAGCCATCTTCTAATACTTCGCTTATAACGTGCGCTTTTATAGTTAAGTTAGAAATAGTCGACCTTGCATCACCTTTTATGAAACATTATATTAATATTCTATGAGATTTTCACAAAAAATATTTTCTTTCTGACAAATACCTAGAATTTGATTAAAAGCACGTCTTTAAATTGTAAAAGTATCCTCTTCTGTTGTATTTTATAAAATATAAATTAGAACGATCGTAAGATTACATCTTTGGCATAATAAATTAATGATACGACGTACTATAGAACGAAGGAATGACAAAGACGACGGACTCGCCTGATTCCAAAGCTCGTCAGGTAGTCTGGCCTTGTCTGCAGTTCAAAGTACCTTCATATATTATTACTTGAATTGATTTATTCTGTTTCCTTCACTTGGTCTGAAATATTACGAATAAAAAGGATATGTAATCTCGGGTCTTCAAATAAGAGGTTTCATTTTGATATTTTTAAGCCAATTTATGGGATGTTTATTTAATTGTAAAGAGAAGGGTATGCTATTAATAATAGAAAACAACATCAGCCAAACGGCCGCCATGGCTGCGTTTGCAGGACCATGTTATGTTCTCTTCATGAAATTTTCCATTACTAATTCGCACATTTGCGGCTGTATGTCCTCGATAACTTCACGAATTCCATCTTTGAGGTCTTGAATCGATTATAGGCCATTGGCATAGACCTTATTTTTCACGTAGCCTCATAGAAAAAGTCTAAAGGTGTTAAATCACAAGACCTCGGTGGCCAATTGTGATCGCCTCTTCGAGAAATTACACGGTCAGGAAACTTTCACGCAAAAGAGCGGTGGTATCGTTACTTGTATGGCACGTAGCGCCGTCTTGTTGAAAATAAACGTCGTCCACATCAATATCTTCCAATTCCGGCCATACAAAATCATTAATCATCGTTCGATAGCGTAATCGATTCACTGTAACAGTTGCTCCATCCTCATTTTCGAAAAAGTAAGGTCCAATGACGCCGCCAGACCAAAAATCGCTCCAAACAGTCACACGTTGAGGATGGAGAGGCTTTTCAACAATAATTCTTGGGTTTTCAGAGCCCCAAATGCAACAATTCTGCTTGTTAACGTAACCTCCGAGGTGAAAATGAAATTCATCACTCAAGATAATTTTTCGATGAAATTCCGGATGCATTTCAAGGACAGTCAGCAAAAACACGACGTTGTTGATGGTCGGTAGGCGTGAGTTCTTATGTTAACGGTACTTTAAAAGCCTTAAGACCTAAGTCTTTATGCAAAATACGGTGTAATGTCGTTTGTGGAATGCCCAATTCTAATGATCGACGAGAAATGGACAAACTTGGGTTTTCCTCAACACTATGGGCTACAACAGCAATATTCTCAGTTGTTCTCGAACAACGTGCACAATTTAGATTCTTTACATCACTAACTTGTCCCAACAGCTCAAATTTTTCCACCAGTTTCACAATTGCTGGCCGAGAACGTGCTTCACGACAACCCAAAAGTGCTCGAGTTTTGCGAACTGTGACCGCTAAATTTTCACCATTTTTGCAATGAATTTTAATAATTTCAATGCATCGTTGAAGAGTATATCGTTCCATTTTTAGTAATGGAGTAGTTTTTACTTGTCATCTGCTAGGTAATTACAAGTTGAGTCATGAAAACTATTTTAAAATGGTGGGTTATTGAAAATGAAATGTCTTATTGGAACACCTTATATATAATGGCCAATAGATTTAATAATAACATCTCGTATTTGAGACAATTTTTCTTTGAATATACTTCGTAACAATATTGATTCAGTTCCGAAAAAAATATAATAAATGCATTTTGTACTGCTGCAAACGCAACATTCGTTATATGAGAAACATCTTCAAAGAGCCACCATTTATTTGCCCAACATATGTATATACTTGAAGTACGACAAATGTGTTTCGATAAAGTAACGTAGTATAAATTGGTTTGTAACGACGAGAAACGACTCCACGTCAGCACGACCGTCATTATTTCATATTATTTAAGCGAACCACGTTTCAGACGACAACTTTCCAGATTTAAAATCGGTCCACTATGAACTCGATATATGAAGGGTTGAATTTATTTGGAATAATTTGTTACTGATCCCGGGCTACGAGGATCGTCTTCGTCGTCCTGGTCGCCTTGTCGTCAGTGGCCCAAGCTTGTTATCTCCCTCGCCCCTTTCCACATACGAAATGTCGTTTGATATCTTTATACTTATATGGAAAAAAATCCACCAACGTATCTCGTATAATTTTATTATGTACAGAAAGCGGAATCTAATGCGCGGTGTGCGTGCCTGGCCTCCATAAGGTCCCGGTTCCGGTTTCGATCATCCGGTGATCCCAGTTCATATAAACAACAGTCTACATGAAAATTAGTTCGGGTCGAAATACACTTGAAACGGTTTATTTTGAGGTTTACTTCATCGAGTATATTCTTTCCATTATGCGGATACGATACATTGTAAACCAATTTATTTAATTCCGAAAAATTGTGAAGAAGATGCTCATTCGGTTGATAAGGTAATGGTAGTAGCAATACTTTCATTTTATAACACAAATTTACTGATATAATACTTACCTTTTATTATTGTACTTTATATACTTTTGGGACATTTAATTCCTAAGACAAATTGCGATACTCCTTGTTGTTCATTCTGGCGTAGAAATACGCAGGATGTTGCTTATTCATTTAACGAGGTGGGTAATCTCATTGAATAACCCACACGACCTGATTCAAATTGAGTAGGTTGACAAGCTACACCTTGAGTGGACAACTTTGTTTTTTTTTTCAAGAATAAATAAAATATAGATGGCGCACTGAATTTGTCTGGGTATGTAGGCAACTACAAAGTGTGATGTATGACATTTATAAAAATGGCTTCGTAGACGGTACAACGACGCGTTCAAATTGTTGAATTATTTTATGAAGATCAGCGTTCTGTGAAAAGAGTTTTTAGAAAATTACGTGAATTTTATGGTTTACATAATCGTCCATCTGGAAGCATTATTGGTCGAATTATTAAAAAATTTCAAGAGACCGGTTCCGCGGAAGATTAAAAAAGTGAAAAATACAGTCGTCGTGGTCGTTTACAAGAAAATATTGGTATGGTTCGTGAAAATGTTGCTGAAGATCTTGAAATGTCCATTAGACGACGTTCACAACGACTTGGACTTAGTGGATCAACAACCTGGCGTATTTTGCACAAGGATTTAGCTCTGAAGGCATATAAGGTTCAAATAACACAGGAACTAAAGTCATTAGATCATTTAAAACGTCGTTTTTTTTTGAGTTTTCTCAAAAAATAATATTTTCCGATGAGGCACATTTTGAATTTGGTGGCTATGTTAATAAGTAAAATTTCCGTATCTGGGGTGAGGATAATCCACGAATTATTCATGAGAAACCTATGCATCCTAAACGAGTTACTGTTTGGTGTGCATTATGGCCAGGTGGTGTAATTGGACCTTACTTCTTTGAAAATGCTACTGGTGAAGCTGTAACTGCCAATGGTGATCGATATCGTTGGATGATAACCGAATTCTTGTGGCCTGAATTAATGAATATTGATCCAGAGGATATATGGTTTCAACAGGATGGCGCTACACCTCACTTTGCACACGAATCAATTGATTTATTGAAAAAAAAATTCCTGGACGTGTAATCTTAAGAAACGGAGATGTTAATTGGCCACCAAGATCATGTGATTGGACACCATTAGACTATTTTCTTTGGAGTTATTTGAAAAGTCAGATTTATAAAAACACCCCACAATCAATTACTGCTTCGAAAGACGAAATTATTCGTGTTATTGATGAGATAGAGCCTCAATTATGTCAAAATGTCATTGAAAATTTTAACACAGGAGTGAGCGTCTGTGGAGCTGCAAGAGGAGACCATTTAGCAGTTATTATTTTTCGCATATAAATGTCGTAACTGATACTTCAGTTACCAGTAAAAAGTTTTTTAAAGTGAATGCAAATTATGTGTTTTATTATTCTTTAAATAAACCGCGAAATTTGAAATACCCTTTATATACTATATCCATACATACATATATATGTGTATGTATGTATTCTTTATTAGAATATAAAATATTCTGGTGTGCCTTTTTACGTTCTAAAGCTTTACGTTGACGTATATATCGTGTCTAGCATCTATAAAACAAACTTAAATATATGAACAAAAATAAAATAACTAATGCGGCTCTCAGAACGTATACGTTTTATTTGTTTCTTTATCAGATAAAGAGTACCTGCATATTTTCTTCTTTTATACACACAAGTAATAATTTTTCCTTTTACGTATTTCAATAAATATCATCTATGCATATAAGGAACACTCGCTTTTATGCAGGTCCGAAGCAATAAGAGGTACATTTTTAAGATAGCCATCAATTTATAACTATAATTAAACTCAAATTGGTCCTCGAAATTTTCCGGAATGGAGGAATTACTCCGGCGTACATATATTAATGTTGAGTTCTAATATTCCGGGAAATATATGGAAATTGACGGTGGTGATATGTACAGGAGTAATATTAAAATTTGATTCATGCAAATTTTTCAAATGAAAGACTTTGACCTTACGTGCTGCTCGTGTTAAATACAAAAATTAGTTATAAAATTTAAAACAAATTTGTAGGATGGTTAAAATTTGGTATAAAATGCCTAATTTTATCGAAATTATACCTACTACATAATTTTGAAAAAAATGGAAAATATATTTATTCAAAGTATTGGCCATTTGACTCTATACGTGAGCAAAGTGAAAAGTTCTCGGCCTGACACAGAGATGGCGTTACAATTAACAGAAATTTATGTTTCCTGCGTGGCTGCATGTGTCTTTAGTTCATATGAAAACTTTCAACTTGTTCTCTCAAGTAGTTTGTTTGCAAGAATTTTTGTAGTAGACGTCGTGCGTGTTATTTTTTTAAATGGATAAACTTGAATATCGCGCTGTTATAAAATTCTTTGTTTTGGATGGTTTAACCCCTATGGAAATTCATCCGAAGTCGACAAAATTGTACGGGGACCCTGCTCCTTCGATGTCAACCGTTAAAAAGTGGGCAGCTGAATTTAAACGTGGTCGTACGTCCCTCGAAGATGACCCACGTGAAGTACGGCCAAAAATCGCAACCACACCAGAAATCATCGAAAGAGTACATGATATTGTGTTTGGACGATAGGCGACTGAAAGGGAGTGAGATAGCTGAGGCTGTGGGGATATCGGAAGAAAGGGTTCGAAACATTTTGTACAAAAAATTAGAGATGAGAAAGCTCTGCGCAAGATGGGTGCCGCATTTGCTGAATGTCGATCAAAAGCAAATGAGCAAACGGTTTTCGGAGTATTTTTGGACCGATTTAACAAGAATCCGACCGATTTTATGCGGCGATTTGTCACCATGGATGATATATGGGTCCACCACTACACGCTAGAAACAAAATAGCAGTCGAAGCAGTGAGCGGAAGCCGGCGGTTCAGCGCCAAAGAAAGCGAAGTCGATCGCATCTGCCGGAAAAGTCATGGCCAACTTGTTTTGGGATGTAAAAGGAATCTTGTCAATTGATTACCTTGAAAAAGGCAGAACAATTACAGGCGCATATTACTCTAACCTTCTTGACTAGCTGGATGCCAAAATTCGCGAGAAGAGGCCTGGTTTGAAAAAGAAAATAATCATTTTTCATCAGGACAATGCACCCACATGTGCGTTGGCGACGTGAAAATTGCGGGATTTGGGGTACGATTTGCTCGGCCATCCTCCCTATTCTCCTGATTTGGCACCCTCGGACTTCCATTTATTCCCAAATTTGAAAAAATGTGTTTCTCGATAGCGATTCACATCCAACGAAGAAGTTGAAAGAACCGTAGAAGAATATGTTGACAGCCTTCCAGACTCTCACTTCCGGGAAGGAATATTGATGTTAGAAAAACGCTGAACCAAGTGTGTTGAACTCAAGGGAGATCATGTAGAAAAATAAAATCATTTTTTAAATTTAAATCGCAGTCTTTCATTGTCAGGCCGAGAACTTTTCACCTTGCTCACGTACATCTTGCCCATTTTTCAGACAATTTATGGATGTCATCACAAAAAAAAACTGTTCTCTTTTGAGCAAAACTATTCATTGAGCCATTTTCTAACTTCTTTGAAATTGACGAAGTGCTGCTCTGCAAGCGCGTGTTCAATTGTTCAATTGTTCAAATGTATTACACGAACACATCTTCAATCTAACTTTAAAGTTGTATTTTCTTTATCAGTCATTTCAAATCTTGAAAGGCAATGGTTCCGAATAGAGTTGGACGTTGTTCAGCGCTCATATACCCTCCGTAATGACTACGAACAATGTCAGAATCATTGGAACAAAATTATTGAATTAAAGGGGATTGGTTAAGGTTCATTAATGAAATTTTGCTACTACTTTTTCGCTAAAAATTCTTTGCAGATTTTAAAATATTGGTGACTATTACACTGTAATGCATAGTACCAAATGTATTACACGAACACATCTTCAATCTAACTTTAAAGTTGTATTTTCTTTATCAGTTATTTAAGATCTTGAAAGGCCATGGTTCCAAGTAAAGTTGAACGTTTTTCAGCGCTCAGATGTCCTCCGTAATGACTATGAACAATGTTAAAACCTTTGGAACAAAATTATTGAATTAAAGAGGGTTGCTTAAAGTTCTTTAATAAGATTTCGCTAGTTCTACTTTTTTATTAAAAATTCTATGCAGATTTTAAAATGTTAGCAACTATTACACTGTAATGCAGAGTACAAATTTATTACACGAACACGTTTTCAATCTAACTTTAGGTTGTATTTATTTATCAGTTATTTTGACCCGTATTGGTACAATATGGGATGACCATCGTAGCTGTTTGTAATCCTGTATATATTTTTAAAAATGTACTTTAAGAATTGTTACATTTCATATATGTATGTATGTTATATAAAATGACATATAAATACAATACAGAAAACACACTCTGTCGTTCATTTACGAGGGAGCGTTTTTATATTCGCGGAATGAGCGGGTTGTAGAGGGGTGAGTAGGCGCATTGGGGGCGTGGCCTGTGCAGCGACTCATGATTAGTATAAATACGAAGTTTCATTGTTATTAGACAGTTAGTCTTTGAGCTATCGTCAACCAAGTAACATAATCAGGAGTGAAAAGTGAAATATGGAAAAAATCGAATATCGTGCCGTTATAAAGTTCCTTACCAGGCAAGGAAAATCAGTCGCGACCATAATGAATGAGATGTCATTGGTTTACGGCGAGTCTTGTCCAGGAAAAACCATGGTGTACAAGTGGCATAGTTTATTTAAACAAGGAAGGAAATCCCTTGAAGACGACCCGAGGCCGGACAGGAACATTGAGGTGACCACGCCAGCACTTATCCAAAAAGTTGAACAAATTGTACTCGAAGATGCTCGACTAAAGAAGAAACAACTCGCAGAAATGGTTGGAGTATCCGATACAACAATTTTTAAAATCCTACACGATCATCTCGGCATGTCTAAGGTCAGCGCAAGATGGGTGCCGAGAATGCTCACGCCGCCGCAAAAACAACAGCGCGTAGAGTATTCGTGTGCATTTTTGGACCTCTGTAATGAAGACAAGGATGGTGTATTGAGTGGAATTGTTACTGGAGACGAAACTTGGGTTCATCATTATGAACCTGAGTCCATGCAGTGGCATAAAAAAGGGCAAGACCTCCATTTAAAGCAGTGGCATAAAAAGGGCACAGAGCCGCGTTGCGTTAGCTGCCCTGCATAAGGTAGGCTTCGAAATTGTGAATCACCCACCCTACAGCCCAGACCTGGCCCCGAGTGATTATTACCTGTTTCCGAAAATGAAAAAAGAGCTGCGGGGTAAAAAATTTACTGCCGATGATGAAGTCAAGGAGGCAGTTTCGGCGTATTTTGCAGATAAAGAGAAATCATTTTTTTATAAGGGTATAAATAAATTAATTGAAAGATGTGAAAAATGTATCCGTCTTGCAGGTGAATATATTGAAAAACAAAAATAATTTGTTTTTTTTATTTCCACCCCTTGTCCCCCATTCCGCGAATATAAAAACGCTCCCTCGTATATATCATTTCAAAAGACGATATTGTGGAGTTCTTAGCGTGCTTTTATTTTTCATCCACATTGTAAATAACATAAACGCATTGCTTATTTGGGAAGATAGCAAGATGCGATGCGTGGTTTTACGATATTCCTGTCTAAACTGTCGAGATACAAAATTGAGTAGTTGAACAATATAATAGAAACAACGTTGTCAGAATTCAAGTTTTACGAGAAGAAAATCCCTTCTTTTCAAATTTTCGTTAAGATTTCTTACCTATTTTTGTTTGTTTTCAAAACATCCCTATTATATTTAGCAGGGAGGGTGTCCATAAGCACATTCGTTAAAGAAAATCATTCGAAAAATTCAATCCACTTTAAATAACTCGTCTGAGTTTTCGCCAAAGAAAATGGAAATATGAATTTACAGAAATTTCATCCTAGTTCCACGAGCTACTTATAAAAATTCTATTGTGCATATCTTATTATATGTTTCAGTTGGTATCCACATCTAAGAAATTAAAATGTCAAATGCAGAGTCGCTTTACAGTTCACTACAGTCGAGAACTTTATTGCGAGCATTATGTAAAAAAATTCTACATAACTTATGTAAGAATTATGCACACGAACCTAGACATTTACAACTACAAAACTCCTTTCAAATATAAATGCAAGTAAGAAGACCAATAAATGTACTTTACTGGAAGAGAAGCTGGCAAATGAAATATTTAATAACGCATAATAAATGATCTAAAGGCATTTTAAATTGAAATATGAACGTTACTTATCAGATTGTTGCATAATTTCGTGGCATTTTTCGTTTCTAAAATGAGAGTGCTTTGACAAAAAGAAATATTAAACATACGTCACTTATTTTATTAAAAGAGTTTAATTGAATATTTTGAAGTACAAAAACTTAAATAACAATCAACATGGCTATCTGAAAGGCAAGTCTATAACAACCGCCATTTCCGAGATTCTAGAACACATAGCGGAAGCCCTTGATGATAGAAATGCAGTTATTCTGGGCTGCTGCGATTTGACTACGTCTTTTCACTACATGGACCATACAATACTACATATGTACTATATACAGAAGCTGAAGATGTATGGAGTAAGAGGACAGGCAAATGAACCAGTTTGTTCGTACTTAATGAATAGGAGGCAGGGGACGTTTTGGAAGAATCAGTGCTCTGAGTCAGTACCTTCGGAAAAAAGATTTCGTCAAAATTTAAAAAAAGCCTTGGCCTTCGTATTTCGTAAAACTGTAGTATTGAATTAGCAGATTACAAGGTTATAATTCATTTCTAAATCATCCGAAACTTGGAGGTATTCCACGCATCTACGCCTATAAGATTTCGCATTTTGTGATGGTACTTCAAATCCCCTATCCTCTCAAAACTATCACAAGAAAGTTAGATAAATTTTGACTTCAGAATCGTCTTTAGGACCTTGGAAAGTATCAGTACACAAGCATTCACTAACTTGAAATAACTTTAAAAAAATACCAATTTTTGCGAAATATTGAAATTTTCATCAAAATAAGAAATTTTGAATTTTGGGCTTTGTAGTGCGTAGAATAGTAGTTTTGAATTAAGAGAATATAAATTTGTAGTTCATTTCAAAATCATCCAAACCTTGGAGATATTCCACGCATCTACAACTTGAAAAGTTCGCATTTTGTTATGGTATTTCAAATCCCCTATCCTCTCAAAACAACTCCAAGGGGGTTAGATAAATTTTGACTTCAGAATCGTCTTTAGGACCTTGGAAAGTATCAGTACACAAGAATTCGTTAACTTGCAATGACTTTCAAAAAATACAAATTTTTCCCTTTGGAAATATTGAAATTTTCATCAAAATAAGAAATTTTGAATTTTGGCCTTTGTAGTACGTAGAATAGTAGTTTTGAATTAAGAGAATATGAATTTGTAGTTCATTTCAAAATCATCCAAACCTTGGAGATATTCCACGCATCTACGCCTATAAGATTTCGCATTTTGTGATGGTACTTCAAATCCCCTATCCTCTCAAAACTACCACAAAAAAGTTAGATGCATTTTGACTTCAGAATCGTCTTTAGGACCTTGGAAAGTATCAGTACACAAGCATACACTAACTTGAAATAATTTTCAAAAAATACCAATTTTTGCGAGTATTCCCCTTTGGAAATATTGAAATTTTCATCAAAATAGGAAATTTTGAATTTGGCCTTTGTAGTGCGTAGAATGGTAGTTTTGAATTAACAGAATATGAATTTATAGTTCATTTCAAAATCATCCAAAACTTGGAGATATTCCACGCATCTACGACTTCAAAAGTTCGCATTTTGTTATGGTTTTTAAAATCAAAGTTAGATAAATTTTGACTTCAGAATCGTTTTTAGGACCTTGGATAGTATCGGTAGTCATGTTACTCGTCTCCAATTCTCGTCAAAAAATGTAAATGAAACGTAACATTTACATTTTTTGATCAACAATATGGAATATCATATTTATGATCAGTTACACCTTATTCTCTGTCGATTTTTAATGTAAGTAGTAATAATTTCCTGGTTTGGAGTTTGTTTTTTCAGTAACTAGTGTTCAATTTTAAAGCAAAAACAAATAATTTAATATTTCTGTTTATATCAAAGTAACCAGATATGCAATTTTTACAAAAATAAATAACAAACTTATACCTGCATATTTTAAAGCATATTATTTAAATTCCTTTGTCTCTTTTATGCATAGGAAAAATATGCTTCGCATAAAATATCGATATAATAGCATATATATATGTTCTGTGACATTTATACGTATGTACATCGTTCTTAGAGAACCCAGCTATTTCTTTTTTAAGATATCATTAGTTTCTTCGGAGAATAACATTTCAGATATTATTCGTAAATGTCAATTCTGTTTTTGCCATTGGCAAAATAAAATACAAAATGTCAAGTATGAGGATAAGGTTATCCTCTATCAATGAACACACGCTCAAATTTATATTTTTTGTTCTACTTTCTAGTGCAGAAAATTGTGATTTATTAAATATGTACATACTAGTAAGTCAAAAAAAAAGGAAGTCACCCAATAAAAGTATATATTTTTGAACTAAACTTTGTACAAATGTTTGCTGTATTAAAAATAAAAAAAAGTAGCAAGAAAATAATAAACTTGTATATCGTTTTTTACAGAATCCTAACAGAAAAATTCGTATTTCTTTTGTTTCTTTTTTCTTTTCTTTATTTTGGACAAACTTTCGTAATTCGCATGTAAAGGGTTTTGCAATAAGAGTGATATGATTTCTTTAAAAAAAAACACACTTATTATTAAAGAAATTCAAAAGTTTTTTATTTAATGTGAAGTACAATCGATACAATTAAGTTCTAAATAAAACGTCATTCAAATGGCCTCCACGACTTCTTCTGCAGGAACGAATTCGATGAACCCAATTTTCGAGCACTTTTTCCACTAAATCTAGTTCAATATTGACTTGTAAAGCTTAAAGAGAGTCTGGTTTATTTCGATAGACCAATGACTTCAAATAACTCCACCAGAAATAGTCTAGTGGTGTTAAATCACAACTTCTTGGAGGCCATTCAATATCACAATTTCTCGAAATAATCGAATCTCCAAACTTTTCTCGCAATAATTCTATTTTTGCATTTGCTGTGTGGCACGTAGCCCCGTCTTGTTGGAACCAAATGTTGGCAAGATCAACTTCTTCCAATGTCGGCCATAAAAGTTGGCTATCATCAATCTATACCGCCCTCCATTGACACTAACGGTGTAACCAGCTTAATTTTGAAAGAAGTACGGACCGATGGTTCCACCATACCAAAAGCCACACCAAACTGTCAATTTAGGTGAATGTAATGATTACTTTCTATCATGCTAATTTTGTTTCTTGTATGAGATATGGTGTGATACACTGGGGAGTGTCGCCGGAGGAGGGCAGAGTGTTCCTTGTGCAAAAAGGGGCCCTGAGAATTATCTTTAGGTTATGCTATAGGGATTCCTGCAGAGAACATTTTCGAAATAACTCGATATTAACTATTTATATTTATAGATTAGATCTCCTATGGTTCGTTTTTAGGAAAAAAAATGCTTTTTCGAGTGACAATCTAATTCATAAATATAATACACGAACTGACAATTATTTATTACCTGTTTCTCATGCAAAATCTATGTTCCAAAAAGGAACATATTTTATGGGATGTAAATTACACAATAACTTACCACTTTGTATTAGAAATGTCACAAACTTTTCTTTTTTTAAAAGCAACCTTAAGCGGTAGCTGCTTACGATAAATTGTTATTGTATAAATGATCTTCTATGTCCAAATTTATAACATCTTTTTTCTTATTGAGACGTGTTTCTAGCATGAGTGTGTACGTAGTATGTATTGATTAATTGACTAATTAATAATAAAATTTATTATTATTATTAAAATGCCAAAAATTCGAAAACAACCAAATTGTAGCTTTTGAAAGGGATCGTATCGTTGTAGTACACCACCAGATGGGTCTCTCATTTCATGAAATCACAATTCATTGCTTAACTTTCCTCTATAAAGGGTACAAAGTTATCAATGAGAATTTAATTATTTATTATTCTCAAGACAGTAAACTATTCTAAAAAAACATTGGTTTAAAAATACAGTTACTCGTTCTTTTTTTCATTGTAGTGTACAGTATTTTTCATTTTTATATAAATGTTTAACAAAATTTTAATCCAAGAAAAGAAAAATTTTGCTTAGACAATAAAATACATTTAATCATTATTAATGATGCAATTTTTAATAATAAAATCACCTCCGCAATTTCTAAAATCCATCCAATTCTCTTGAAATGTTTTTTAAAAGTTTCCAACGCCCTAATTTTTACACCCGTCTTTCAGAAAATTTTATGAGATTTTGAAAATTAAACTCTACGTGAAACTCTTTTAGAAAAGCCTGGGGATATTTTCAATATTTTTGTGTTTGCTTTAAGAACGTTCTCAAAGAAGCCTTACTCCCACACATGCTTTTAAACATTTATTTTGTAAGATAAACTTAAGTATAAAAGTTAGATGAAAAAGTCTTTTGAGAAAACTTTAAAACAAGTATCAAATACATCTTGATCAATTTATAGGTGCACTGAAGTAAATTCATCGGCGAAATATTGTATTAGAAACACATAAATGCAAATTAAGAAGTTTAGTGCATTGTTCAACTTCATTTTATAAATTATAAGTAGGCTTTAGACGTATTGGATAATAAAAATGCGTTATAATTTGAAGCGTTTGACCTTGTATGATTTATGTATTGAAAAAAACGTAAGTCAGCTCTCATTGGTTTAGAAAATACCTAATATACTAATTGAGATAACAACCTAACACATTTTTAGAATATATTCAGGCTTTCAACATATCCCATAATAATGTTACCGGGCAATAATCTTGAGCATTCATTTTGTCCCCAGATTTGTGTATTTGAAAAATATAAGTCAATTTTCATTTATTTGGATAATATCCAGTATCTAGGGATGAAATATCAATAGTAACACATTTTTAGAAAGTATTTAAACACCCCGTAAGGGCCTAGTTTCAAGCGGTCTTTTGATTGTACCAATTTTTTGACTACCTCGAAATCAATAAAAAAATTTTTCAAAGTAATTTGGTATTTCCCAAAAAGCATAGCGCATTAACAAATGTTATATCTTCAGAATAATATTGTATATAATTTCATATTTTTCGTTAGGTTAATTACAATATCTTCCTTTGACATTTATGTTTTACAACATATTATATTCATACTACATGTAACATCGCTATATAAAGTTATTTGTCATGTAATTTGGTCGATATATAATAATTAGGTTTGTCGGAAAGTTCTATCCGTTTTTAGAATAAAACGAAATTTTTCATATCTTGAATACACTTTATTGAAACATATAATTTCCATCATTATTTATGACATCTTGCTAGCCTGATTGTGATTTGTATATCCCATTTTTAAAAAACGTCTTATCCCTAGAAACGAAATATTGAACCAATGCTTGTCTAATATCTTCTTGGTTTTTGTATTTATGACCTTGTAAAAAATTTTGTGAGGACAGAAACAAGTGATAATCGGAGAGGGCTAGGTCTGGGGAGTATGGTGGATGCGACGGAAGTTGCCCAGCCTAACTCTGCGAGTTTCTGATGAGTTCACAAAGCAGTATATGGCCTGGCATTATCCTGAAGCAGTATGATGTCCTTCCTATTGAAGATCTCCGGTCTCTTTATTTCGAGTGCTCTTTTTAAATTATCCAATTGCTGACAGTACCTCTTCGAATTTAGTTTTTCGTTCGGTTTCAACTGCTCAAAATGTATTAGTCTCGAATGTCCCACCATACACACAACATTCTTTTACTAAGCCGTAATTTGGGTTTGAAGATGAAGGGGGCAGGTTTTCCGGATTCACAATAGCCCCTTTTCCTTACAATGTTTTCATAGGTAATCCACTTTTTATTACCAGTTATCATCCGGTCCAAGAAAGGTTTGATTTGTTCGATGCAAGCAGAGATATGCATATGATGACACTATCATTCAAATTCTTAACTCATGTGGCATTCATCTCGAATATTTCTACACCAATCCTAGTTCCCGAGTATGGTCTGAAATGGTTTGTTGAGCTGAATCAGGTCTTTTCTCTGATGTTGTCAAAAAAGGATTTTGCTCTAACATGAACTCGACAGTATCGTCGTCGACAAAATATGGTCGCCCAGAGCATGGCTTATCAGAAAGGTCGAAATCGCCTATTTGAAATTTTTCAAACCATCTTCTGCATGTTCTATCAAAAACTGTACCGTCATCAAACACTTTCAATAAATTTCTACACGCTTGTGTAGCACTTCTTCCTTATTCAAATTTGTACAAAATACAATGGCCTATATCAGAGAAGGACTGGTTTCAGTTTTCGCCTCGAGAGACGTTTTTTAAAAATGGGATATACAAAACCAATTGCCATCACGCTGGCAAGAAGTCATAAATTATGGAAATTCTATTATTCAATAAAGTTTGTTCAAGCTATGAAAAGTGTATTGTCCCATACAAATGGGTACGAAACGTCGGCAAATATACGAGTACTAGTGACGCGGTTCCAGCCCGGAAACCCAGAAGCAGTGTATTATTTTGTTTTATTCTAAAAACGGACAGAACTTACCAGTAGACCTAATATTAATATTATAATAATGGCGGTTTTCTTTATAAATTAATAAATAATTTTATTGATTTTTCTGTGCTGCTGTCCCAGATTGATATCCTCGTGCCTAGTTTTGACAGTTTGAGTTCAGAAATGCCAATGTATCAATGTATTATACGAGGATCCCTTTCGTTAATTTGCATCTATTATTGTTCGTTCAGTTTTTTTAAATGACTTGGATTACATTATTACAAGTGTGTATATTTTTTGTTATTGGATTCTTATTTTTCTTTGTATTACATTAACTGCACCTATTTTTGTTTCAATTTTAATTTTATTTTTAAGTGCATTATGTCCTGTAAATGGTTTGTGTAACTGTTGGGCATTAAAAACTATTATTATAATAAACCCCAATATATCTTGCTATATTCACATGAACTTTTTGCTCTTTTGTTCATAATTACAAACATCAATCTTCAAAGAGGTTATTTTGCATGTCCTTTTGTCGCACTTCCTCAATCAAATTTAGATATTTCCAGGGCATTCAATTTATTTTATAAGTGTTATTAAGATTATTAAAGCCACTTAATTCCGAACAATTTGCTTCTCTTATTAGATTCGTTCAGTTGGCAGCATGAGCTGCCTAGAAGCTCGATTTGGATGTGGATGAGAATCAATGAAGGAAGATAGGAAGTTCTCGACGCCCGGAACAATAGAGATACGCTTTCAATATCTTATTTACACAGTCCTCTATAATGCCTGGGAATTTTCACGCGCGAACTGTTACACTTCTACCAACCGTATAGTTGGAGATAAGTCGATCTGAATGAAGTATATTTAAACGTTGTCACCACACAGTGTTCCTAGTATATAATTAATGTTACGTCAGAGACATATCTTTTTGCTCTGCTTCTTTGACGATACGTACTATATTTTGTATTGACTAGAGAGCGAACGCTTGCGCGATTTTCTATTAAAACAAAATCCAGTTTGTATGTAAAAGTATATAATTTATTCTTTTCTTTTTTAATATGTTGGTTGTGTTCTACAGATTATAATCTTCACTCTTTTTCAGGTTTTTTTTTCAGTTTCAGGCACTGAGGTAATAAATGATAATTTATATTGACGATGTTACGGGGGGAAGAGGAGAAAAAATAACTAAAATGTAAATTGTCTGAATTCCTCTGTACAAACAAGTATCCAACAACGGGAATGTACACTACAAGCCATAAGTGAGGGATCAGTAGATGAAATTTAAAAAAAACATGCACGCTTAGTGAAACAAAACGTATATTTCTACAAAACTATATCTGCGAGACAAATGAACAGTTTTCCTTATAAAATAAAAGAATTTCAACATATTCTGTAGAATTTCTTATCATATTCGACTTTCGTCGAAGTATCCACCTCTGCGCTTAATGATTTCTTTACAAATATTAGGCAACCGCGATACAAATTTCTGGAACGTATCCATTGGTAAATTATTCCACACCCTTGTAAGTTGCTCCCAAAGCTGTTCCTGCGATTGTGGACAGCTTTGTCTCACGTTTCTATCTAATTCATCCCACAATAATTCGATAGGGTTGAGATCGGGTGATTGCGGTGGCCAAATCATATTTATCAGCACCCCTTCCTCCTCTTTTTGATTCACATAATTTTTACAAAGTTGGGAAGTGTGTTTGGGATTATTATCTTGTTGTAGGTGAAAACCTTCACCAATTAACCTTAATCCAGACGGAATTGCATGTTCCTCCAAAATCTTCAGGTACCCATCTTTTTTTAAAATGCCTTCAATGCGGTACAAATCTCCAACACCATCAAAGGAAAAGATCCCTAAACAAGCACAGAACCTCCCCCGTGTTTAACCGTTGGCACTACACATTCGGGTAACATCCTTTCACCCACTTGTCTTCGAACGAAAACTCGTCGATTACTACCAAACACTTAGAACTTTGACTCATCTGTCCATAACACCTGCTTCCACATTTCCATGTCCCAGTGTTGATGGTCCTGGGCCCATTGTAACTGTTTTTTACGATTTCGTGGATTCAATAATGGTTGAATTGCAATACGCCCATGTAGTCCCGCCTTTGTCAAACGTCGTTTTATAGTAGTCAGTGACACCGGCTTTCGACGGCCTTCATTCAGCTCTACTCGAAGCTGAGGAGCTGTGAGATGCCTATTTCGTTTTGATAGTATTTTCAGGCGCAAATCCTCTTGTCTGGTAGTTACCCTTGGCCTTCCGCAACGTTTTATTGGTTGTAATGATCCACTTTGTGAATACCGTTTCACTGTTCCTTGTTTCTGCGCCAAGTTCCTTTCTTTTCGGCATTTTTATAAGTTACTTTTACGTCTGTTCTCAAATACTCGCATTGCAACTTACTCGGACAAATGCTGCACGAAAACTAATTTTTAAATTGCTAAATAGTTTACTATGAATTCCTAATACCATTATAATAATATTGCGTTCTAAACCCTATTAAATTTATTGGCGTATATAAAATATTTCTATTAAATAGACGCCATAAAACTATTAAAAAGATTTACAATATTTTTCAGAAACAAATATATTTATCTAATTTATAATAATAATCCGAATAATCCTTCTCAGAATTACATTTACAACTGTTATTTCAATTATTCTCACCAAAACAGGTAAAAGTCTAAGGGATGTGTCTAAAATACAAGTGTTTTGTTATTTATGATAAGTGATCCCTCACTTATTGCCTGTAGTGTATAGGGTGGCCCAAAATTACCGGTTTGAATTCATTATAACTTTTTATTTATATATGTATTTTTAAATACAGTATATTAATGGAGAATATTTTTAATTTAATTATGAAAAATTATGTCTCGCAAGTGGTGGCCATTTTTTGCATCGCATATTCGTGCTCTTTCCAAAAAATTTTCCATAACCTTTCGCAAAACTTCAGGTGTTATGTTGTCCCAAATGGGAGCCCTGTGGGACTCCAGAGGATAAGAACCTGTTATAATGAACATAATCGAACGATTTTTCAGATAGGAAAAAAACAAATTAGTAATATTCGGAACGAAGGCAAAAGATGTCAACTTTCAAATCGAAATGATGTTATGTGTGCCTTAAGAATTGTTGTATTTTTAATGAATATAACCGGAACGGTTTTGCGGATAGGGAAAAAACAAATTAGTAATATTCGGAGCAAAACCAAAAGATATACACTTGGAAATCAAAATTATGTTATGTGTGCCTTAGGAATTGTTGGGTATTGTTTCGGTAGCACGGTTTTAAGTTTGCAGTTTACCATTTTGCCAAACCAAATGTTTGCGCCACGTCGAGGTAGATTGTAAAACGTGCTCTTTCTTCTTATAATGCTTTCTCTGCTATGGTTGTCTAGTATTTTTAAATTTTTTAAATGTGATCTACCTTTTAATATAACTGTATATATATTTTTAAATATCATTGTTCAAGTCGTTTAGTAATAATGTTTAAATGCTATCTGCTTCTGGGCTTCCGGGCTGGAACCGCGTTACTAGTATAACTGCCGACGTTTCGTACCCACTCATATGGGACACCTTCAGGGCTCAACTATTGTTACTGTCAGTCGCACTGAAACTGTGGGTTCTAGCCCGGAAGCAGATAGTATTGACCATGATCGCGGAAGTCTACGTACTAAATTGTTTAAATGTTTTTGAATTTTCATGAATTTAATAATAAATCATAGTTTGTCGGTAATCTATTGTTTTATTTATCTGAATTTTATGTTAAGTGAATGCTAAGTTTAGTTAGTCCGAAAAACAACAGCTTAACCCTTTTAAACATTTTGTAAAAAATACAATAAAAAATCCTCAATCATAAATACAGCGTGTTTGAAAAAGAATATACGTATTACAAAGTATTATTTTGTCCAAACTATTGATCGTGTTTAGTGATGAAGCGACTTTCCGTGTTACTAGTCTGGTAAACAAACACAACGTTCGAATTTTGGGTCTACAAAACCCACATGCAGCCATTGAACATGTACGAGATTCATCTAAAATCAATGTGTTTTGTGTGATATCCCGATCATCTGTTTATGGCCCATTCTTCTTTGATGGAAACACGGTTAACGGTCAGCAGTATCTTGCTATGTTACAAAACTGGTTGTTACCGAGGCTACACGAAGACAACTTCATTTTTCAACAAAACGGGGCACCCCCTCACTGGAGTATCCAAGTGCGTGAATATCTGAATGAAACTCTACCGAACCGTTGGATTGGTCGTCAAGGAGCTGGCGACTTAGCATGTCTCAGCTGAGCTCCACGGTCACCGGATTTGACACCCTGTGACTTCTCCCTGTGGGGTTTCCTTAAAGATAACGTTTATGTACCACCACTTCCATAAAACCTGGAAGAGTTGAAGAACCGGATCCGTACTGCCAGTGACGAAGGATATGCTTGTCCGAGTATGGGAGGAATTTGAGTATCAATGTGATATTGGTCGTGTCGCTGTTAGAGGACATATTGAACATGTGTAATCTGAACTTGAGAGGTTCGTAAATATGCTCGTAAAGTTTCATATTTGTATGTCTTAAAGTTTAATAAATATATGCATTCAAAACACGTATATTCTTTTTGAAACACTCTGTATTACGAGGATATTTATTTCATTAACTGGAGCCCATAGAACATGTCACAGTAATATGCAAATGAATGTGTGCCAAGGTTCATTGGTATATTCATAACTTTAGAGCTTTAAGTGCGTTTTACATAAAAAAACAATTACATATTTATGACGCAGCGTAAATGTAGCTTCCCTTTTAAAATATGCTTATAATTTCGCTACTCAGAGAACGCATTTTATATCTAAATGAATTATTTAATATCTACATAAACGAATACTTTTAAACTTACAACTATGCAGTTAAAAAGATAATTAGTTTGACGAAAGCAAATTAATAAAAGCAAGTTTTGGACGTCGCTTTTCACCGGCGAATATTAAAACCGGTATTAATAGGGTATTTTGTTGTTTTTCACGTCATAATTTATGGTTTGTTTAAGCGTTGCATATAAATTGCAACAACGGCAAGCAATGTTGATAAATTACAATGTTCCTTCTGCACATTATTTGCATGTCACATTGCAATAAAGAAGTTTTATTAGCAGACGTTGTAACTGTATTAATGTGACTTCGCGACCTTAATAATAGCCTTTGGGGTACGAGAAATTGACGTCAGTCTTTTCTTTTTCTTTACGAGCAGCGTAATGTTGTGTAAAACGATATACAAGTGTTATTTTTACACTTTGTTTTATAAAGGACGTGGAACCTCTGTTTAAATATTAGTATTTTTTAAATAATACGAAGAGTGTTCGATATTTGTTGAAGACAAAATCGTACTTACTTTTATGACCGGAGTTAGGATGCCTTCCCGTGTAATGTAATAAAGCTCTATTAACGTGTTGCCAAATATGCAATTTATGGTCTTCATCTTACTAGATTTACCCCTTAATCCGAGGAAGTCACAGTGTTGGTGACACAATTGTGACCGCTTTTTAAGATAAAGAAATTTTGCGAAAATCACACAATCAAGATTTTGTGTTTAAATTTACTACATAAAACATTTATTTAGTGGCTTTTTCTATTGTATACGTAATGCAGAAATTTTCTTAAAATAAATATCTGTTCTCCACACGGGATTCGAATTCTTTTGTTTATTTCTCGCCATTGAGAGTAGCGTGACAACAGTTTGAACATTCCTTCACGGTACTACTGCTTGTCAAGTTTCTTGAAATCCACAATGGTGTATAGGACTTCCTCCCCCAAGCATTTCCCAGCCAGAAATGTTGTTTGGAGATCCGAATAAATGAAAATCCAAGGGGGCTAAATCCAGATTATAGCGAGGGTATTGTAGGATCTTCAAATTCCGCTGTGCCAACCATAGATTAGTTTTATTGAACGTGCGGGGTCTTGCGCTATCTTGTGAAGGTTGAGTTCCTTCACGTACTTGGGTTTTTTCCTTCTAATGACTCTATGCAATTTCTGGGCTGTTTTGCAGTACCTCCCACTGTTAATACAAATGCGCGGTTTGGGAAACTCACACAGCAATAGGTCTTCGTTATCTCAGAATATGCCGGCCACAATTTTGCGCGCAGATATTTTGGTCTTGAATTTTTTCGTGATTGAAGAAGAACGTGTCTATATCATAGACTGTTAAACTCATAAATTCAGGCTTCATCTCCCATAACGATGTATTCAATGAAAGAATTCCTTTCCTGCTGGTATTGAGGAAGATATAGAAGAGAAGCACTCATTCAATTAGTATTTAGTTCATCGACGAGCATTTTCGGCAGCAAACGAGCCGAAACATTGCCAAAGTCTAGATAGCATATAATTTTATAAACACAACAATTAGAAATGATAGTAAATTCAGCAGTTAGGCGAACTTCAAGGGAACGATCTTCCCCAATCAAACGTTCGACAATTTTGTAATTGCCATCTTGGTATGAGGTCTTTGGTCTGCCTCATTTCTTCTTCGGATCACCATTATGCTTCGTTCGTTCATCTACAAATTTTTTGCATTAAACAGTGACTTCTTAATGACTTATAATGTTCAAGTCGTATACAACCTGTAATCTGCGAAGACCTTCGCTCTGATTAATTCCTTCGGCCCGCAAAAATGTGGTAAATTCACTCACCTCGTCCTTGAAATATGCTATTACATGCGCCACGTTCGTTTACTTCTTAGGAACTCAATTATGTACACCTCAACATAACGCTGCGAACTTGGATTCCACTACAACTCACGTGAACGTGTGTAGTCATGCGTATAGCGCCAATATTGCGCATGCGCAGATTGTATAACAGCCATGTGTAGTTTTAGTATCGTGCACCTCGCGTATATAATATTCTACTCGTGATCTATGCTGTAGATTTTCTGCTAAAAATACTCGTAAATCAGTTGATGTACAGAACGTCTTTCTATTTGATACTGGATTTGTAAGTTAAAGAAATGGATATCTATAGTTTCTAGTGATTGTGCACTTAGCAGAGCTTTATTAAGGGTGCCGAAAATGAAGTTCCCATTTTATTTTATTAATTAACGAATTAAATAACGAAATATGTGTGGATAACGATTGCATTTAGTGTAATCATAAATTTATTGTTTATTGAGATAATTTGTCGCATTTCTACCGCATGAAATTCACGGTCCGTGACGTTCAGATCATAATACTGCGGGTAGGTAGTTAATATACTACAGACCCCTTCTAAACAATACTGATTGCGCGATATACCAGAACACATTTACCTAGCAAACCGTAAAACGTCAGTAGACAGTACAATGAGGTTTGCCCCGTTGCAGATATAAATCGTTCCGTTCGGGCTTCTTTGTGTGTATGCGATGGCACCGGTGCGCCTTCCTACATACATATAATGCGTGTGTATGTGTATGGGATTTCAAAATTCCGACCGATCACGTCTCGTAAAATCTGAGATCGACTTCCCTTGGCGAACTGTATTGGCGAGGTTATGTTTCATGCTTGTCTCATAAAAAGTTTATACAGATAGATGAGGCGGCTCGTGCTTTCACGTATATAGGATATAAATTAGAAAATTATTAGCAGGAAGTAGAAAGTAAAATGGTAAGCAATCCACAACATCCTCTGTTTTAAAACATTTTGTTTGGTAGCCATTTACTTCGTAAAGTCACCCTTTCAGACAATTAATCAAGTTTAATCACTAAGGTTGGTATATAACCCCTTTCCACATTAACTTTTGTAATTATGTATACGCATTTCTACAACCAAGTTGTCATCATCAGCAGACAATTGCAAAGTGTCGCACCTGGTAAAACACGGCGAAAAAATACCTGTACGAAAAACGAACTCCGTACGCGATTTACACCGCTGAGAACCAAGATGTATACCGCTGATGATAACTTAAGTTGTCGAAATGCGTACACAGAATTACAAAAGTTAATGTGGAAAGGGGTTATATACCAACCTTAGTGATTAAGTTAATCAACCACAGGCTCCACCAAATTCAACTTCAAATTAATCAAGTTGTTCGTCAACATAATTTTGTAATATTGTAATAACATTTTCATTATCCAACGAATGACAGAAGTATCATAGATAAATTTTTGCGGCGACTGTGTTAAAATTTCGACAACTAAGTTGTCATCATCAGTAGATAATTAAACTTGCCCAGAATAATTCCGTACATCTTTTCCCGCTAACAGCCAAACACACTGATTTATTCTAAAGACAATTTAACATGTTTCCCAGTAAAAAAGCTAACGCTTATACCAAAGTATATCCCTACTTCCACTTATGGACCTTTTTTAATGGTCGTATCTTCCAGGAAGTCAAATTCAAAGAGGTAAGAATAAATTATTTGACCTTTATCTACGTTTCACACATAGTTTTTATTTTTTACAATATTCTCTCGTAACAGTCCAATCCAAGTTATTTATTTATATTTTTGAATAAATGTAGACAAGCCGCGGTTTCACTATGACGTGTTTTGCAAAATTTTCTTTCTTAAATTCCCGATTTTTGATTTTACTCGGCTTTATCTTTCACATTTCTTAAAAGGGATATAATAGAGATCTTAAAGAGAGAGAGATCCGAATTTTAACTTGAAATACGTGTTCTTTAGAAACCCTAATTACATTTTTTGGTAACTGGGTGAAGAGGTAAGCATATAAATTACTTGTCTCGATTGTTCTGAGGTGACAAGCAAGTGACAAACAAATTGTATCCTAAATTGTCTTTTTTAAGTTAGATTCCGTTAAGTGAGATACGAAAAAGAATTAAATTTTATTGAGAACATTACGAGATGGAGGTTTTGATTCCGAAATGCTCATTAGATCAATTAGGAAAGTTAACTTAAAAAATATAAGCCAGGATACCACTTGTTCGTCGCCACAAATTAATGGAGAGAAGCAAACATATATGCAAACCGTTTCACCCAGTTACAAAATATTTAAATAGGGTTTCAAAGATGGCAGACTTAATGTTACACTTGGATCCAGCAACTCCATTGAATCTCTCTTGGGAAATGAGAAAGATAAAGTCCAGTTAAATCAGAAATCGTAGATATACGAACAAAATGGAGAGATTGTAATAAACAATACATTGGTCAAACTAAACACTGAATAGGAACTCATAAAGAACATAGCGCTACAGTAAGACGTCCAACAAAAAGTTAATTTTAATTAAGAGTGAAACAAAGACGCGTACACCGTTCATAATTACATTTTTTTCAAACAAAACAGAAAAGGAAAAAAGATTGTGACGTGAGAAATATATTATTGGGTTGGCAACTAAGTACTTTCGGTTTTGTAGTATAAAATAAAACACTTTTTTTTAAAACAAAGAATAGTTTTTAATCAATTATATATTGTCCATTTTGCTCAATGACCATTTGCCATCTTTCTTTCAGCTGCATGATTCCGCGCTCATAAAATTTCTGGTCCTTATCAACAAAAAACTGAACCAGGTGCGAGTGAAGGTCATCGTCATTTGTGAAAGTTTTACCGTTCAAAGAATTCTGCAAACTTCGAAATAAATGGTAATCAGATGGTGCTAGATCAGGGCTGTATGGGGGATGTGGCATCACTTCCCAGCCAAGCTCCAATAGTTTCCCACGAGTTGCCAAAGATGTGTGAGGCCTTGCATTATCTTGGTGGAAAACTACACCTTTCCGATTTGACAATTCTGGCAATTTCTCTTTGATTACTTCATCCAGTTTTATTAATTGTTGACAGTAAACATCAGAATTGATCGTTTGGTTCCTTGGAAGTAGCTCAAAAACACAACACCTTTGTAATCCCACCAAACTGACAGCATGATCTTTTTTGGATGCAATTCAGCTTTCGATGTGCTTTGAGCTGGTTAATCGTGTTTGCTCCAAGATCGTTTTCGAACTATGTTACTGTACAGGACCCATTTTTCATCACCAGTGATGATTCTTTTTAAGAGAGGGTCGGTTTCATTCCGTCTAAGGTGCATATCGCAAAAGTTGATTCTTTGTGTTAAATGAATTTCTTTCAATTCGTGAGGTACCCAAATATCAAGCTTCTTAACTAGCCCAAGACATTTTAAATGTTTTTCAATTGTTGTGTGCAATACATGTAGCCTCTCCGCAACCTCTCGAACAGTTATATAACGATCCTCTTCAATTATGACCTTGATTTGGTCATCATCCACTTCAGTAGGCCAAGCAGAACGTTGCTCATCTTTGAGGGAAAAATCTCCAGAACGGAATTTTTTATACCAATTCTGACAGGTGCGCTCTGTTAAGCAATTAGCACCATAAACTTCACATATCTTTTTGTGAGTCGCAGCAGCTTTCTTTCCTTTACGGAAATAAAATAGTAAAATATGTCGAAAATGTTCGTTTCTGCACTCCATTTAAAATTAACCCACAACTAATAGCTTTAATAAAAATCACGCACTACTTGCTTCTGAAGTTACGTCAATGTGACTAGTATCACGCGACAAACGCTAAAGTACAGCACTAACATACGTTATACAAAAAAATAAAGCAACGCTCTCTATTAGTAAAAACCAAAAGTACTTAGTTGCCAACCCAATACATTCAAGGAGTTATTAAATAAATACATTTTTCTTTGTAAAATTAACTTCAAACTCTATAAAACTAACGTAACAAACCAATATAAAATCACCCATGCATTAAATAATTACCTTATAGGTTCCTAAATTCTCTACAATACATGCCAGGATCGCTTCTCTTCCAACAGCTACGGTAACGTTGACTATAGGTTGCCCAAACTTCGGATTATCTGCAAACGAAAAAATCCTATTAGCTCCATCCACCCGCCATCTCCGTAAAGTAAAATATTATTATCCGATATTATCAAGTCGTCGCATGCGCATCCCCAGTAATAAAATTTACGTAAAGGGATTCTTCAGGTTATTGCAGGAGTTTATTAGCGGAGGTGTCTAGTCGATATACGCTTTGTAGTAAATGAAAGTTATTATTTAAGGCAATTATTTGGATTAGCTCTCGATTTCAGGATTTCAAAGTTAACTGCTCTTCTGCTGAGCGGAAAGTAATCGGCTTAATAAATACACAGCTTTTCAGTTGCCATTTAGTTTGTTCAATTAAGGATGTTCAAGTGAGACGCGTTTTATTGAGTAGAGTCTCATTATGAGATGTTATTTTAAATGAACTTTTCTATATCAGCATTGAAAAATGTAAATGTTTGAGATTTCATATTTACGAGGGTGGTCCCGGAAGTACCCGACACAACAAAGAAAGCACAAACATTTTGGAAAGAAATATATTTATTTTTCAACATAATTTCCTTGAAACTCTATACACTTTTCCCAGCGATGTTCAATAAGTTCGATACCTTTTTATAATAAGAACTGTCTTGCTCCTCAAAATAGCCATTAACTGCCGACATCACATCCTCATCGTTGGAAAATCTTTGACCACTGAGCCATCTTTTCAAGTTTGGGAACAGAAAATAATCCGAGGGAGCTAAATCTGGTGAACAGGGTGCATGAGGTAGCAATTTGAACTTTAATTCATTAATTTTAGCCATTGCCATAACGAATTTGTGAGCTGGTGCATTGTCTTGATGAAACAACACTTACTTCTTAGCCAAATGCGGCCGTTTTTGCTTGATTTCTTCGCTTAAATGTTGCAATAAGTTCGCATAATACTCACCGTTGATAGTTTTTCCTTTTTAAAGATAGTCAATGAAAATTATTCCACGCGCATCCCAAAAAAACCATGTCATGACCTTGCCTGCAGATGAAGCGGTCTTCGTCTCCTTTGGAGCCGGTTTTGATTGTTTTTTGTCTCAGGTGTGAAATGATGGACCCATGTTTCATCCATGGTTATGAAACGGCGCAAAAATTCTTTTTGCTCGAGTGTGAGCAAACGCGGCACCCATCGTGCACACAACTTTCTCATGTCCAAATTTGCAGATAATATGCGATGTACCGCAATTTTTGAAATGCCTACTATGTCTGCTAGCTCTATTAATTCTTGACAACATTTCTATATAAAGCCATGTACAGTGCAACAACTACAGTCGTGGCAGCAGCTAAACCTTGCAGATGTCTTACGGAAATGAAGACTAAATGTTAGTAGCACAAGTGTCGATAACATGGTTCCAATTTGAAAAGCAAAATGAAGTAAAAAATTGTGCTTTTGTGTCCATAGCATCACTGATGGGCTATATATTTGCTGCAAACTTTCAGACACCATCTTTGAGACGGACATTTTGTTTATTAGTATTACCGAGCTGTTTTGTTCAATGTCGACAAATGACCGTGAACAAAAACATTGAAACTACAAGTCTAGAAAGTGGTGCAGATTGCGAAAAAAGTAGCAAGCAAATGTAATCGTCTTCGGTGTGTATACTGTCGTAGCGAAAGAGTTAAATGAGAGGAAAACGGTTCCTTTTCGAAACCTTTGATAAGAAGTTGATTTATTACAACAATATGGTGAGAAAATAGTGTCGACCCCAATCTAAAGATTCATCTCAAAAGTTATCGAAAGCAAACATTCATCAAGGTTAAGGTCTTAATGCGGAGGGCTTTGGAGATTTAATATTTTTCGGTTTTTTAAGGACGAAACAAATAGTTCAAATATATTATATTGGCGATTGGACAACTTGGACAAATTCGTCATCTAGAAACGTCCACCAGAACAACACTGGACCTCACACAAGTTTAATCACCCGTCAAAAATTATTGAATCTTAAATGGGACGTATTGCCACAACCAGCATAGTCACAAATCCCTGTACCTTCAGACTTCTACTGTTAACGTCCGCTTCAAAACTCCTTACGTGGTGTAATGTTCGACTAAGCTGTTGTAGATTAACAATAAATTGTAAAGTTTCTCGTTGATGAAGCGCAGTGAAAGATGAAATAAAGTTATCGAAGAAAACAGTCAGTTTATTATTGATTACGGATGATTGATGGTTTATTAATAAATTTCCTATGAATAAAATACGTCAATCCAATATTATTAATTCGTTTAAAATTCAATTTTACAACAGTCTGAAAATGAAATTCCCTCGATAATTTGATGAACTAAATCTTAATTCCATAATTTTAATCGTAAAAAACTTCTTAAAAATTTATACACCAAACATTTTGTTGGTTTTTCTTCTTTCAAATTGCGGAAATACTACATTTTTCGCATTGAATATCTCGACTAATTGCCAAAATGCCTGTGTATTCATAATCAAAGAACGAACGGTCACTATATTTCAAAAACATCGCACCAGAATGGACTATTTGGTAATTTAAAAGCCCTTCAATTTCGTTTTTTTTTGCGACTGTTCGTTTTCGATTCAGGATGTGATTATTTTCGATGCGGATGCAAAACTGGACGTTAATTGAAAATCTAGATGTTGTTACTACGACTTTTTTTTTCAATTTTAAATATCAAACCCATACAAATACCATCTTTTTTTGTTTACAAGGGGTGTAGGTGTGCGTTTACATATGTATGTACAATGTAAAACGCAAGAGAAAGGATTCTGTATTGGAGTACACAAACGTATGATAAAAAATGTTAAGAAAGGCTGCCTAAAATTTCGATAATTGTATCACAAAAGAAGAAAAATTTGGAAGTTTTTTACTCATTGTTGGTAAATACTATTACCAAAACAATGCAAGTAACATGGTAATGGTTGCGTGCTTTGTGTTGTATACGTGCTAGTATTAAAACACATTAATCCTGTAAACCTACAGATTGTTTTTCATACAAAACGTAAAAACAAGCAGAATAGAAAGTTTAATAAAAATCCATTTACAGATTCGCAATAAAACAAATACGAGGGTGGTCTCATAAGTATCCGCCCTGACCTAGAGATGCCGGTAGCTTTTTGAAAAATAGCACTGTTTTAGAAAGTGCACAATTTATAAAGCATATGTTTCAAGTTTGAAGACGCCACGTTGTTTAGTATTTGTTTGGCAGCCATCAACAGTGAACGTTTTCAGTGAATTTGTAAAAATGGAGAAAATTGGTCATCGTTACGTGATACAACACTTTTATTTGAAAGGTCTCAGCCCAATCGATATAAAAGCTCAACTGTATTCTACTCTGGGTAAGTCTGCTCCTTCGTTTACAAGAGTGAAATATTGGGTAGCAGAGTTTAA
This sequence comes from Dermolepida albohirtum, assembly GCA_031893035.1. NCBI lineage: Eukaryota > Metazoa > Arthropoda > Insecta > Coleoptera > Scarabaeidae > Dermolepida > Dermolepida albohirtum. The sequence goes on along the minus strand of JAVIWB010001913.1, from coordinate 39,974 downwards.
ACGAGGCCGTACGAGCTGCCAAAAAGAGCATTGCAGTAATCGACCAAATGAGGTAACGACTCCAGAAATGGTGAAGAAAATCCACAAAGAGGTACTGGATGATCGTCGACTGAAAGTGCGCGAGCTAGCAGGTATAATAGGCATTTCAAAAAGTGCGGTACATTGCATATGCGATGCTGTGTGCAAGATGGGTGCCGCGTTTGCTCACACTCGAGCGAAAACTGTATCGTGAAGATGTTTCAATTGAATGTTTAGCGAAGTTTCACAGCAACGATGCAGAATTTTTGCGCCGTTTCATAAACACGGATGAAACATGGGTCCATCACTTCAGACCTGAAACAAAAGAATAATCAAAACAATGGACCCAGAAGGGAGAACCGGCTCCAAAGAAGGCGAAGACCGTTTCATCTGCAGGCAATTTCATGGCATCGGTTTTTTGGGATGAGCGTGGAATAATTTTCATTGACTATCTTGAGGAAAAACTATCAACGGCGAGTATTATGCGAAATTATTACAACGTTTGAGCGAAGAAATCATGCAAAAACGGCCGCATTTGGCTAAGAAGAAAGTGTTGTTTCATCAAGACAACCACCAGCTCACAAATCCGTCATCAGATTATTTTCTGTTCCCAAACTTGAAAAAATAGCTCAGTGGTCAAAGATTTTCTAACGATGTAGAAGTGATGTCGGCTATTTTGAGGAGCAAGACAGTTCTTAGTATAAAAAGGATATCGAACTTATTGAACATCGCTGGGAAAAGTGTATAGAGCTGAAAGGGGATTGTGTTGAAAAATAAATATATTTCTTTCCAAAATTTTTATATTTTCTTTGTCGGATCGGGTACTTTTGGAACCGCCCTCGTATATGGAACACGTACTGATATAAAATCTCATATTCAATAGCCAACAATTTTTTTACCGAATTCATATAGCTTAGAAAACAACTTACATTAGAAATCTCTGTGAATACCAAATTTTTCATTACAATTTAATAATTAATAACGACTCGTTCAATATTTCGACAAACAGAACTTCGATTTTCATTCTTTGGTTGTTATTATTTTCCTTAACACATTGTTCATTATTTTCTGGCTTGCTTATGAGTTATTATAATAAATAATTTATCCATTAAATCATGAATATTTTAGCGTTCAAACCCACTACTACATACACTCTGTGGATTTTCATTTAATGACAGTTTTCTAGAGGAGGTACGTTTAATTACCTAAGTAGTCATAAAATAATTATTAGAAATAATGCTATGTAAATTTGAGTGTACGACGGATGCGTAGAAGTTGATTTGGAGCTAATATTTATCTCTCAGGTGGCGAGTAGAAAATTCTAAATCGTGGAATACCTGAATGAATTTCAATTGAAATATGTTTCTTTGAATTGGTAGCCTCGTTTTTTGCAATTAAATTTAAATTACACAGGCCAACAGACATTTTAATGTCGGCGATTTTTTAACTGTTTCTGAATAAATTTTAGGTCCAGAATCCAAAATATTCGTGACATCTTGCCTATCAGAGCTAGTTTCTGAGGTAATCTGTATTGGGAATCTATTGGACTCTTTTAGAATAAAATTGCCTTATTACAGTAATGTCCGGTTATAATGAACAACTACTGGCCATTCATTATATCTAACAAGAAATAAATTTGAAAAATAAATTAGTACAAACGATTCTTGTATTGTATACTGATAATATAAATGAACAAAAAATTATTATTTAACAGATTGTTTAAAATAGTCACTTATTTTAAACTGTTTATAAGACAAAGTTACGTAAATAAAATTGAAATACATTTCTACATTAGCCAGGCTGTTCAAAATGTTACCTGGAGCTTCGTTTATTTGTAAAAAATTACGTACAACATCTATATTTTGCACAACCTTTACAATGGGCACTTGCAGTAATAACGCATTGGCAGCACTACCTTCAGCTTCATTATTCTCTTCTTCATTCTCACTGTCACTCGTATTTGTTGCTGATTTTGAACGTACCCAAGCAACAATATCGTCATCTAACAAAGTTTCAGTACACATAACATTCTCATCGATACGCACATAGTCTTCAAAATTAGCATCCATTTCCACAGTTAGAGGTAGACCATCACCATTATTTTCAACATTATCAAGATCAGTTATCTTTAGCCACTCACTTAACGGGATTTCATCATCGTCATCGAATTCGTTTTGATGCTTAAGAAATCCTGCATGTTTGAAACAATTTGTTATTGTTTTTGCTATGACGTTTCGCCATGCCATGTAAATACAGTTCATCGCATCAAGAAGACTAATACGACTGCCTTCTGCACTGCTATTAATAATTATTTTTGAAAGAAGAATTCGTGGATAATTGCTCTTCAAACTGTGGATAACGCCTTGATCCATTGGTTGTAATTTGGAACTGGTATTAGGAGGTATAAACACTAATTTAATGAATTTCAAATTCTTTACCTCAGGGTGCGCTGGACAATTGTCTACTAATAATAGAATTTTTCTCCTTAATTCATTATCCCAATCGCGCAATTCGTTACAAAAAATATCTGACGTCATCCATGCTTTTTTATTAGAACTGTATTTTAAAGGCAATCGTTTGCCGCGAAAACAACGTGGGTTTTGGGACTTGCCAGTAATAAGTAACTTCCTTTTTTCTGTGCCTGTAAAATTTGCTGCAACCAAAACCGTGAGCCTTTCTTTTCATAACTTTCCACCAATGCAACTATCGCCCTTAAATTTCAACGTTCTGTCGGGGATTAGCCTGTAGAATAGACCCGTTTCATCTGCATTGAAGATGTCGTGGTCTTCATAATTTTGTCGTATGTTGGGCCATTTATTTTGCAACCAATCATCTACTACTTCCATACTAACTGACGCTGCTTCGCCTACAACTTTTCCACTGTTGATATGGTGGCGTTTTTTAAATCTTTCGATCCAGCTTCGACTACATTTGAAATCGCTATCTTTCACTTTGCTTCCCAAGTCTTCTGCTTTTGTTTGCAGTAAAGCACCGGCAATCGTCGCATTCTTACCTCTTTGCTGAGAAAACCATAACAAAAGCCCTTTATCTACTTTATCGTGAGCTGATTTTCTAATTTGTTTGGCATTAGAATTTTTTTATTCATAATAATTCTTGAGTATTTTATCTCTTTCTTTCCAAATCATACAAACCGTCGACTTGTTTAAATTCAGATTCTTACACACATCAGCTTGTTTTAAACCACTTTGTAATTTTTTAATAATTTCATACTTTCTTTCTAAAGTGAAAGCTTTGCGCTTTTGTTTTTGATTATCACTTGGCGCCATGTTTATAAACCCACACGCTACAATTGGTAAATACTGTAACACGAACGGACAACGTAACGTGACTAATTTGTGGGACAGTCTAAAGGGGGAAGGACTGACAGGCACCGCGTTTTTGATGTAACGGAGTTTTCGGGGGATTCCCATTCGAGCGATAAAGAAAGCTCATTATAAGCGGCACATTGTTTTCGGTTGAAACGTAAAATATGGTTCATTATATGCGAAAGTTCAATATATACGAGTTCTTTACAAGCGAAAAAAAATACATTGAACTTAAGGGACGATGTATTTGGCCATCTAAAACGGTTTATAATAACCGAAAATTCAATATAACCGGGTTCATTATAAGCGGTCTCTACTGTATTTCTCTTACGAGGGTAGTCTGAAAGGTGTCTGACCTAACAAAGATACAAAAATTTCTTAAAATTTATATTTATTTTTCTACATAGTCTCTTTGTAACTCTACACACTTCTCCCAGCGATGCTCCCATCTCTTTAACCCGTCCAAGTACTCGGCGTTTTTCTCTGAAACTGTTTCAGTGCGACAGACTGTAGCAGTAGTTGAGCCCTGAAGATGTCCCATACGAGTGGGTACGAAACGTCGGCAGTTATACGAATGACGCGGTTCCAACACGGAAGCCCTTCTTTTGGGTTTAACAATTCTCTAATCGGATTCCACTAATTTCTAACCCTTCCTCGTATTTCCCACAATAAAAGTTTACTTTGGTCTACGCTGCCCCATATTTTAACGGTCTATATTTCGCAATAAATATTTAAGACACTTCTAGTTTCAATAAAAAAATATAATCTAAAAACAATTCTCACGTTTTTTACATTTTCTGGGCCGAAATATATTGTATTTTTATGGTATCATTAGTACACAATATTATTAAAATGTAATTCGGCCGAAATGCTATACTCACGCGAGCAGAAGTAGAAAATAATTGAATATATATTTTTTTATTAGAGTATAGTAAATTTTTATGTCACCACAAAGTCCCAACGTAGTATTTTATTACCTTCGCGAGAAAACACGCAACTTGAGCAACAAAATCATGTGTAAATGTAGTAAGTATTAACACTTAGCTATCAGAGAATGGAAAGCTGTATAATATTAATTTGAAATATGTACAAAAATTATACTTAAAATATAGATTTATTTAACGTACAAAATGTATCAACAGAATTTATAAATTTGGAGACATACAAAGACGATGTTGATATACAAAATGACTGCGTAACAGCCTACATCATTCAAAAGAAGGAAAAAAAAACATCTTACGACGTTAATACTTGTATCCTAGATGCGTATCCCTCGATAACTAGGTTGCCATCTTCAGTAGAAGAAATAAATACTTTGTTGAACATAGGCTCACAATAAAGCAACAAAGAAACAACCGACGCCTAGACAAGCAGTATTCGAATATAATGTTAAAAGTGTCAAGGCATATGAAGAAACAGTAACTAGAATGATGGAATTCGGAATATTGTTAAGCACACCATATATTACAGAAAACTGCTGTGCATAAATCTGGTAGCACGAACGATGTTAAAAGTTATCCTCCTACATATATAGCTTCAAATTTTACTAAAGTACATTTGAAATAATACTTTTTGACTTTACAATCACGAATAAAATCAATTGTTTATCCATGGTTTCGTTAAGGATCAACATGGTTTCATTAAAAATGTTCTATATTCACAAATCTTTATTCTTTTACTCATTTGGACATCAGTACCAAATTGATATAATTTATATCGGATCTTCTGAGACATTTGACCACGTGCAACATTCACTTATTTTAAGATCTGAAGACATCCGATGTATCTTCGGATCTATCTTTATTCTTTTACTCATTTGGACATCAGTACCAAATTGATATAATTTATATCGGATCTTCTGAGACATTTGACCACGTGCAACATTCACTTATTTTAAGATCTGTAGACATCCTATGTATTTTCGGATCTATGGATTATCAGGTTTTATTTGATGACTCGCTTAAATCAAGTTGAAAATCTCAGTTTTAAAACATGGGAGTACCACAACGTTCGACTTCAGAACCTTTTCTATCCTTGCTCGTTGTTAATGACCTTCCTCATCTATCCTCTGAATGCTGAATGTATGCTGATGAGGTCAATGATTTTGAAGAGTTTTTCGTCTGTTTTTTTTTCTATTGATCTCTTTCTTAATGTGTTTAAACGTTAATAAGGGCTTAATAAACAATTATTATACTTCAATCTGGTACATAGACTTCCGCGGTCGTGGTCCATGCTATCTGCTTCTGGGCTTCCGGGATGGAACCGCGTCATTTGTATAACTGCCAACGTTTCCACTCGTATAGGACATCTTCAGGGCTCAACTACTGCTACTGTCAGTCGCACTGAAACGTCGGCAGTTATACCAGTGACGCGATTCCAGCCCGGAAGCCCAGAAGCAGATAGTATTATACTACAAACTTATTGAAACATTTCTTGCTATAAAACCTATACGTGCAGTACCTACATTGCAAATTTTCTGAACAAATATTCCAAGAAATAAAAAATATATTGCTTTGTTATGTTATCATTTTCGATTAACTGGAAACAAACAAAAATTCGACATCATTTTACTCAAAAAATAACACTATTAGAGACTTATAAATGAACAACGTACTTATTTTGAACTATTACATGTTACATCAAAGAATAAAATATCTACGGAAGGTATGATTTCTTCTTTCGATAAGAGTAAGGTTGGCGCGCATTTAAAATATTTTCACAATCGGAATTATCGTCCTGGCCCCCTCATTCTCCCCATTTAAATAGTATTATTTTTGAGAAGATTTCCGCGAAGGATTTCGAGAAATGATCGAGGTATTAGAGACGATTATACAAACGAAGTTGTAACTTTTGTTAAGGAGTTTAAACTTCTGGCCTGTACCCGTAACGAGCATCAATTTTCTCACAAGGATTTTCCGATTAATATTCCCGAGAAAATTTTTAAACTTCATCAATTAAGAATCGCAACAAACTTCCGAAGTCCGCTCGGAATTTTAAACAGTCAGCGCGATAAGTTATTCAAAAGTATAAACACTTGTTAGTGCATTAAATAGGCATTTAATTTCCCATATTTGCAGCTATTATCCGAACTTTTCACTTGTGAAAATGTATGAAGAACTACTAGTGTTGAGAGAGTAAGAAGTGAGTAGTAATAAAACTATTCAATTCCTTAAGAATAATACGAAAACAAACGTTTGCTCTACAAAAGTAAAATGAAACTTATGTAAATACTACTCCTTTCTTCTTGTTTCTTTTAACTTTAAGTCTAGGCTAAATGAGTTAGTCTAAAAGACAAACAAATAACACGTAAACGGTCCTCGATTGAGTCACCTCTCTAATCAATAAAATCTGGAATCTACTTCTACCAACTCATCTTGTATAGTGCACCTAATATGTGATTCTGCGTGTGCTCTATATCTACTAAGTTATGACAATTGTCTTCTAGATCTGCAGTAAGATTCATCTTCAAAAAGGTAAAACAATAATAGACAAATAGTATGCATTCCTTTTAGGTCTACTGTACGATACCAGACAATAAGAGCCAAATAGTCCTAAAAAGAGGCAAGCATTTAGGTTCTAAAGCTCGAAAGCTATTTGGCTAGCATTCTATCGGATGAATTGTCACTACAAATTTTACTACTGTTTTCATAGGACCGGAATCTTCTTGTGGCGTTTTAAAAAACAAACACCAGAACGACCCCGAAAAATTGGACTAATGATAAATATCGGGAAAGAGGAAGTTAGAGAGAACACTTCGTTATAGAAGACTCACCGAAATTTACACTGAACTTACTCCGAAAAAGCAGTAAATCTCTTACGATATTGAAGAATCTAACAACTACGGTTAACGTAAATAAGGTTTTGCATAAGTTTAATAGAAAAAACAATGGCTATGTAGATCCTGATAAGTTGAAGATAAAGCCACAATCCACACACTACGTCAATGAGTTACCCTGAAGTCTAATGAAGTGAATAAATTAGTGAATAAATTATCTTGTTTTGGTTTTGCACCTTGCCTCCTTCAATTAACACAATCCTATCTTGAGAACAGACTTAATTATGTATTCTACAATGGATTTAATTCAACAGCATTTGATTCATCATCTGGGGTTCCTCGGGGTCAACTAACTTGGACCACTATTACTTTCACTTTATATAATTGATTTATTATTGACCTTGCCTAGTACTGCCTTGTGCTATGCCGACGACGTAAAGAATTTTTACAGCTGTTTCTTCCATCGAAGATGTCAATAGGCTTCCAGCGAGTCTAGACCTTATTTCAGCTTGGTCTAAGCCTAATTGTCTTTGTTTGTACATAGATAAATGTTGTGCCATATCATTTACCCGCAATTTATCTCCTACCTCTTTCACATCCTCCCCAGATGGGCATACTCCCTCGAAGACCTCGGTATTATCTTTCATTCCTCATTGAGTTTTAATTTACATATTGATAATATTTGTCGTTCTGCGGTTAAGAGTGCTGACTTTATAATGAGGATAACACAGTACTTTAACGATATTGACTTATTGAAGACACTGTTCTTTGGTTGTCAGTAAGCTGGAATATGGGTCGACTGTGTAGTATCCCTTGTACGGCTCGCAGATGAACGCAATCGAATGCGTTCAACGTCGATTTCTGAAATTCCTCGCATTCAAATCTACGGACGTGTATTCTGAGCCTGGCGTCGAATACAATGTTATGTTAAAGGAGCACGATGTTTAATCACTGGAGGAACGCAGATCTAAACACAGTGCTAGTTTTCTTTACAAGCTGGTGAATGGTCGCATTGACTCTTCAGACCTCCTGGCCAAACTAAACTTACCAGTTTCTCGTTCCTCCTCCAGAAGCGCGACCAGTTTTGTCTACCGTACGCCGGCCGAGGATGAATCTCTTCTGGAAGGCCCCGCTGAACGCCAACAGACTCTAAGTGATATTTTTGTCGGTTCTTTAAATTCTTAATTTTCAATTGTTTTAAGCTATTGTTAAATGTTTAGTTGTATTATTGTTATTTTTACATCATTAATTACGTTTGAAATTTATTTTTACTGTATGTACATCGTCTTATTGATATTGTTTTGTTCTATAATTGGGTTCGCCTGTTGGGCAATAAATATTATTATTATTGTTATTATTATTAAGTGAATAAAAATAAACAATGTACACAAAGACATGAGAGCTTTGAAAGATCTAAAAGTTTGCTGTGGAATAGACCTTATTCATCGTTAAGAAATCTAATGTAATATTTACCAGACACTTTGTCAATTTCTCCTAATTTGATGCGTTTGGAAATCTATATACTTATAAAATTTTGTGACTAAACTTTTTCAATTTTCACATGCTACTAACTTCGACAGATAACCTACATAGAAATTTATTTCGGATAGATTTAATTTTAACTTTAATGTCGTCTAGTTTTAAATAATTTCGAATGACAATTTTAGTCCGTACACAATAAAAATTACAAGTACAATTATAGAATGTTCCTTTCAACACTAGTTGAAATTCGCTTCGTTTTATTTAGGCCGTGTCTACTAATGCAGGTGCCAATATTGTAACCCTCAAGAGGCACGTAATCTAGTAATCGATACCAACTTCGAAAAGCTGTATAGAGGATACGGCAGAAAACAAGCAAATACTGCAAACAAAATTCTGGACAGAAATTCTTTCAAAGCCGAAGACGATAAAATATTTAGTAAAAATAAAAAAAACACGCACGGAAACTAGATAAAATTGCGTAAATATGTTTCATCGACTGTTTAAATATTTTCCAGGCTTATGTGTGTGGAGTTTTCGTAGTTTTATTGTGCTTTTTTGAAGTTTAAACACCATTAGTTGTATTACTAAAAGAAATTGGGGAATAGTTTTTATTAATATTTCTTTTTCAACTGTATCTAATAGTGATCAATAAGGTTGATATATAACCCCTTTCCACAATTAACTATTTGTAATACTACAATTTGATGTGACATTTACTTTAATAAATTTAGGAAAAACATTTCTACTTTTACAGCGATTCAAGAAATTTATATCTGCACTTATAAACTTAGCTTTACTATATATCTTGTGAAATGTGTTGTACTCCTTTGACCGGGAAGTCATCTTGTAGTTGAATTTGATGGAGCCTGTGTTTGATTGACTTGATCAATAAGGTTGATATATATCAATCAACCACAGGCTCCATCAAATTCAACTGTATCTAATAGTGTTTCCATGTATTTAGAGTACATATATGCATTATTTAAACTGCAAATGGAAAGAAGAACTGGGCTTGTTGTAATTGCTGTCTACTTTAAAGTCATAGGCAGTTACTTCAGTTCATTGTATACGTGATTGATTGATTTATTTATTTAGCATTTCTTGTTGCTATTTAGTACAATATATAGGTATACAATTTCAAATTAAATATTAAAATTTTTCACAAAAAACATACATTAAATTAAAAGTATACATCTAAATTCAAAAATGATTGGTACTTAACATTAAAACATTAAAAATTTCTCTTGACATAATCGATAATCCCACGTTTAAATACATAATAATTTATTTCATTTTTTATTTCTGGAGGCATTTCATTGAAGGCTTTCAGACCTTTATAAAATATAAAATTTCACAAAAACTTATTGTTGCCAAAGGTAATCTATAATCGTTGGCGTTCCTCAAATTGTATGGTTGGACTTCAGCTACATTGACCAGATATCGCTGCATGTAGTTTGGCATACTTCCTGTCTTAATTTTAAATATAAATAGCAGAGTATTCATAACGTGTCGTTGATTGATGGAGAGCCACTGCAGCCTATCCAACATATATCACTTACATATGTCATTCTGTTGCATCTCAGAATATAGCGCATGCCTTTATTTTGTAATTTCTGTAGTCTTTCTTTCATTTGCTGATTACCCAAGAATAATGTCGTGGAGCAGTACTCAAAATGCGGTTTTATAATTGTGTTGTAGATAATAGTTGCAGTGACAGTTGAAATCCTACAGCAGATGTGATGTGAAACGATTTATTCTCATTAATGAAAATTCATTTTTCTTCTGTATTTTATTTAGATTAGTTGGCTAGTCGTGTGATGTCTTTGTGAGATTAGGACAGGATACTGGAATAGCATGTGTCATCTGCAAAATTAAAATCGTAGTCAATTTTATTGCTGCAAAATCGGCAGTGGATGTCACTATTTGATTCCAGATGGATCGGAAGGCTTTAGCCACTACATCCAGCCTTACCAATTATAAATTTGCTTCTGTAAGAATTGCTCTGAGGAATAGTAAATACTGAATACTAACCAAACGAGAAAAATGTGTTAAAGAAATAGATAAACAAAGGCAAGGTATCCAAAGTATAACTTTGGAAATGTTTAAATATTGTAGACAATTTAAAGAGATGGAGGATTTTAATATAGTTAAAGCTGCTGTTGTAGAATAACTCTTAGACATTACTTTTGTTTATGTTTATATTTTGTTTCACCTGTTTACTTATTAAAATGTTTCCAACATTACTTGGTTTATTTTTAATGAAAAACCGACTTTTCTAAACTTATTTTCAATTTTTTAGAAAAGAAATTTATTTTTCAATTAGGCTTGGAATTTGAAGTATTCAATAGTTTCCAAACAATTTTTTAAGCGACTCCAAAAAGCCTTAAAAGCAATGGTACTTTACCAAGATGCATTTTTACATTTTTTAATTTTCACAGCACCCTGAATAATTTATAAATTGAACTGGTGTTTATTGCTTCCCAAAACAAGCAAACACTTTTATATTTTTCGTTTTTTCTTAATAGACCTACTCGACATCATCTTGTAGATTAGGTTGTTAGAAACTTCATTAGGCATGATCTGACTCGTAGCTTTTCACAATCGTTACCCATACTCTCTTCATCTTGGCTTTCGGGTTCAAACCGCGTCTTGTATAATTCTGATACCTCCCTTCCTCGTCACCTGGGATATCTTCAGGACTTAGCTGCTTCTACTGCTTACGTTTCTCAACCACTTAACAGTGATTGTAGTACTGAGTCTGACTTTCAGTCTCGGTGCAGTAACGAAAGCAATAACAGCAGTTAAGCTTTAAAGATATACTATACAAGTGGTGACGAACCGTCAGTATCAGAATTACCGAAGTCATTAGGCATGGTCTGGCTCGTAGACTTTCACGGTCGTTATCTATACTTTCTTTATCTTGGCTTTCGGGCTTAAACCGCGTCTTGTATAATTCTGATACCTCCCTTCCTCATCACTTGGGACATCTTCAGGACTTAACTGCTACTATTACTTATGTTACTTAACTACTTAACTATAAGCAATATCGTCGGTTAAGCTTTAAAGATATCCCATACAAATGGTGGCGAAACTTCAGTATCAGAATTACCGAACGAAGAAAGTCATTAAGGATTTTTACAACAGATGGTACTAGTTCATTTGTACAAGTTCATTCACATTTATCTATATGCAGTGCAAAGCGATCATTGACAGTTCAAACTTCAATTAAAAAAAGGAAACGATTTGATTTAATGTTTGAAATTTAAGAAGTTCAAAATGAGCGCTATCAATAGATACAAATACCGTCTGCAGTTTGCAGTTCTGTGTATATATCAATTATGTCTGCTTGCTGCTAAATGTGTACATATTTGTCACTAAAGGATTACTCGTTTGTATTCTTGCATTTTGTAATATTACACATTACTTATACATACTTTCAACTTTATCCAGGATCGATTCTCCATCACAGATACGTGTACCTTCGCTTAGATATTTCAAGGAGTATAAGAGCACGAATATCACGATAGGTTACTGAACTCGAACATTATTGCGTTGAAACTTATGGGGCCCCTGACTTTCTAGATATCTGTGTTATACACTATTTGCCTTGCTTTATATTATTGAATTTGTGATTAATTTTTACAATCTATGAATGAAATAAATATAAACAAATATACATATTGGTAGTTAATAAACTAAATAGATATATGCTGTAAATTATAGGTGAAAAATAAATACTTAAGACATTTAACAATTTCTGTATTCAAATGTTTTTTTAGATAAAATTGTTAGGATGGTCGTTATAGAGCTTTTTAAGCAGTTTCTACATATTAGCAGTTTACTTTTCTGAATTATAAATGCATAACTCTGTAAATAAATGTGGCGCAAACTTCCGTATGACAATCTCCATTAATACAATACGTACTTGCTTTGAAAATAACATCGATTTTACGCGCGCACATAATTAATACGTTGACGTGATAGTAATGACAATAATATAACAACTGGTCGTAAACAAGAGGACCAATTAACTGTATGCACATTTCACTGCCTTCGTCAACTCGGCAATAACTAGCTGCTAATTAAATTATCAACTTTCTTTGGCGTCCGCTGCCTGGATTTCCCAAAGACACAGAAACAAACATTTGCATAAAGGGAAAAGGAAATTTCATGTTTCATGTCAACATCTTTTACATATTAATTCGCCTGGTGCGGGACGCCTAGTCGGTCGGTCCCCAAAACAGTAACAATTCTGTCTTTGCTTAAGTTATTCAGGGCTCGTTGCTGTCGACGGAGCGATAATCTTTTTTGCTCTTTGTTAATTGCTTTTGCTTACGCTAAGTGGTTTTGCTATTATACACGGCGGGAGGTCGGTTAATTTGACTCAATTTGTTTGCAGCGAAGGAATAAATTCAATTTATGTAATTACTTTTCAAAATATTATATATTCAGTGGGTCGAAATTCTGCCCGACTAAAACAATTTCGTTCCCAATCAAGAAGTAATTTTATTGATGGTAAAGTGGTTACACCTTTCGGTTTGCCGTTTCTAAATATAATTTTCAAAAATTAAATTTAACAACTGCATTGCTATTAGACAACCCAGGTAGTGCAGTCAACTTTGAACTAAACGATACTAAGAAGAAACAAATTGTAATTCGTTCTCTTTTAAAACGATATTATGCAACCATACATAGAAACAACCGTAGGCCTGCAAATATAAGCATCATAGAAAAACATCCATACTGGTAGTAAACGCAGATCCTTTTTAAGTGTGTCTAGGTGTTTGGAAAACATAATTACATATGCCAGATGACAGTATCACTTAATAATAGTTGATGATAAAGTGGTTATACCTTTCGGCTTGCCGTTTCTAAATATAATTTTCAAATATTAAATTTAACAACTGCATTGCTATTAGACAACCCAGTTAGTGCAGCCAATTTTGAACTAAACGATACTAAAAAGAAACAAATTGTAATTCGTTCTCTTTTAAAACGATATTATGCAGCCATACATAGAAACAACCGTAGGCCTGCAAATATAAGCATCATAGAAAAACATCCATACTGGTAGTAATCGCAGATCCTTTTTAAGTGTGTCTAGGTGTTTGGAAAACATATGTAATTACATATGCCAAATGACAGTATCACTTAATAATAGTTGATGATAAAGTGGTTATACCTTTCGGCTTGCCGTTTCTAAATATAATTTTCAAATATTAAATTTAACAACTGCATTGCTATTAGACAACCCAGTTAGTGCAGCCAACTTTGAACTAAACGGTACTAAGAAGAAACAAATTGTAATTCGATCTCTTTTAAAACGATATTATGCAACCATACATAGAAACAACCGTAGGCCTACAAATATAAGCAACATAGAAAAACATCCATACTGGTAGTAATCGCAGATCCTTTGATGTGTGTCTAGGTGTTTGGAAAACATAACTACATATGCCAAATGACAGTATCACTTAATAATTTAAGTATATCATGTGACGAAAAGGCAAATCATCATGTAAAAGCGTTTACTTTAGAAACGAATTTTGAACAAATACTTATCTGTGCTGGAAACAATAAATAGTTTCGTACGCGGTATGACAACGCGTTCTAATTGTTGAATTATTTTATGAAAATCAGCGTTCTGTGAAAAGAGTTTTTAGAAAATTACGTGAAATTTATGGTTTACATAATCGTCCATCTGAAAGCACTATTGGTCGAATTATTAAAAAATTTCAAGAGACTGGTTCCGTGGAAGATCAAAAAAGTGAAAAATACAGTCGTAGTGGTCGTTCACAAGAAAATGTTGGTTTGGTTCCTGAAAGTGTTGCTGAAGATTCTGAAATGTCCATTAGACGACGTTCACAACAACTTGGACTTAGTGGATCAACAACATAGCCTATTTTATACAAGGATTTAGCTCTGAAGGCATATAAGGTTCAAATAACACAGAAATGAAGCCATTAGATCATTTAAAACGTCGTTCATTTGTCAATTTCATCAACTAACAATCAGCTGATTTTTTCAAAAAATTATATTTTCCGATGAGGCATATTTTGAACTTGGTGGCTATGTTAATAAACAAAATTGCCGTATCTGGGGTGAGGAAAATCCACGAATTATTCAGGAGAAAGCTATGCATCCTAAACGAGTTACTGTTTGGTGTGCATTATGGTCAGGTGGTGTAATTGGACCTCACTTCTTTGAAAATGCAGCTGGTGAAGCTGTAACTGTTAATGGTGATCGACATCGTCGGATGAAAACCGAATTTTTGTGGCTTGAATTAATGAATATTAATCTAGAGGGTATGTGGTTTCAACAAGATGGCGCTACACCTCACTTTGCACACGAATCAATTGATTTATTGAGAGAAAAATTTCCTGGGCGTGTAATCTCAAGACATGGTGATGTTAATTGGCCGTCAAGATCTTGTGATTTGACACCGTTAGACTATTTTCTTCGGGGCTATGTGAAATGTCTGGTTTATAAAAACAATCCTGATACTTGAATTACTAATAAAAAGTTTTTGAAAGTGAATGCAAATTATGTGTTTTATTTATTCTTTAAAAAAAACAGTGAAATTTGAAACACTCTTTATTTATACAATTATGTATTAGATTGCTGTATACAAGTCAAATTCACAAGATTTAGTACTCAATAAGTTTTGTAAATATCCACATCTTGCAGTTAAGGAAACAGCGCCTTCAGCACATGCATGCTCTGTCGTCATACCTTACCAAATAAATGTTAAAAAATACGATAAACGTGTAAAATTGAAACTGTACCCTTATTTCACGTTACCCTGGCTGATAATACCCGCAGATTCTCAAAATAACCGGCTGCCCCCGGCACATTTTTGAGCTGCGGAATTTATATTTACTCCGCGCCAACAAATTTATATGAAACAACAATCTGGCGATTTATTTTTCGTAATTATGTCACTTGTTTGTTGTAGATTCGCGCAAATAGGAAGTTAATTAAAATTACATAGGTTTAAATGCCGTAATGTACACCACACGTATTACGTGTAGCCGGCAGAGCAATTAAAACCGTTACACGAATGGAATATAATTTTAATTAGTTATATAATTATTGTGCCGGTGGTAGATTTTAATTAAAACAGCCGGAAAATACACGTACAGCAAATAAAAGTTCGAATCAAACAAACTTGATTTTCTTAATTGACGGTTTTTTTTTAGGACTTGTCCAAATGCCTCGCATATGTCATGCAGAATAAGTGAGCGTAAAATTAAAGCTGCAAAACCGGTTTTCTTTCTATATTGATTTTGTATCTTTTGATCTAGCTATTTACGAGCTCTCCATTAAATAAATATGGCACAGATCTTCTTTAAAACGCTTAACTTTTATATAATCTGGGAATTTACAGAAATCCTCTCAGAGAGCGAAAATAAAAAAGACAAAATGCTTTTAAGGAATTACATATACAAGGATAGTTTGACAAGTAGCGAGAATTACACATAGGTGGCGCTCTAATTGGTAAAACAAATGTACTGTAATTTAGGTAGCCTATTTATATGTTTACATTCCGATATTTAGATAAATCGGTTGATTAGTTTATTTTTGATAGCTGATTGAAAAAGAAGCAACACGTCGTTTTGTTAAAATGGAAGAAGCAGAGTATCGTGCGGTGATGAAAGCTACCGAAACAAAAGATGAGTTACGGGAAACATTAGGTGAATCTGCTCCATCATCCACCACAATAAGTAGATGGGTAAATGAATTTAAACGTGGTAGAACAAGCTGAAGCGCGCTCTGGAGCAACCAAAATCGTGACTTCTAAGGAAATGATTATAAAAATCCATAATATTATTACGCAAGATCGACGACTCAAAGTGAGAGAGATAGCAGACATGGTAAACATTTCAACAGAACGCGTACACCACATTTTAACGAAAGAATTAGGCCTTTCCAAGCTTTCGACAAGATGGGTGCCGCGATTGCTTACGACTGATCAGAAGTTCACTCGATTGCGCATTTCCAATGATTGTTTGGACCTATATAAGCGGAATCCGGTTGATTTTTATAGGCGATTTGTTGCTTGCGATGAAACTTGGATACACTACAGTACACCCGAAACTAAACAATAGTCGAAACAATAGTTAGAACGTGGTTTTGCACCTCCAAAGAAAGCAAAAACCACTTTATCGGCGAACAAGGTGATGGCATCAATTTTTTGGGATTCAAAGGCCATTTTGCTCATTGATTACCTTCAGAAAAGTGCCACAATAAACGGACAATATTTTGCAGAACTTCTACAAAAGTTAAATGTTGAGATTCGTGCTAAACGGCTAGGAAAGGCAAAGAAAAAGATTCTGTTTCACCAAGACAACGCTCCCTCGTATACCACCACAGTTACGATGTCCAAAATCCACGAGTTGCATTTCCAATTAGTACCGCATGCGCCTTATTCGCCGGATCTAGCCCCTTCCGACTTCCGCCTTTTTCCAAAATTGAAAACGGCACTAGGTGGAAAGAAATTTTCGTCTAACGACGAGCTTATCGTCTTCGTAAATGAGTATTTTGCAAGCTTTCCGGAATCGCATTTTAAAGATGGCATAAGGGCATTGGAGCACCGTTGGAATAAATGTATTGCTCTTTGAGGAGAATATATTTAAAAATAAAAATTATTTTGTATTTAAAAAATTCGTTTTTCTTTCCCATTCTCAATACTTGTCAAACTACCCTCGTATACAGCGAAACAAATCAGAAAATTTAATACTTGTGTACCGATAGCTAAAGTGGAAAATTTCAGATTCTTTCAAAATATTCTCGTCTGTACCCTTACATTAACCTTCAGCTTTCTCTTCGTATTTTTCTTTTCAGTAATACTAAAGTGTGTTTCAAATTTCGCGGTTCTTTTAAAGAATAAATAAAACACATAATTTGCATTCACTTTCAAAAACTTTTTATTGGTAATTGAAGTATCAGTTATGACATTTATATGCGAAAAATAATACCTGCCAAATGGCCACTTCTTGCAGCTCCACAGACGTCCACTCTTTTGTTAAAATTTTCAATGACATTTTGACATAATCAAGGCTCTATCTCATCAATGACACAAATAATTTCATCTTTCAAAGCAGGTACTGATTGTGGATTGTTTTTATAAACCCCACTTTTCACATAACCCCAAAGAAAATAGTCTAACGGTGTCAAATCACATGATCTTGGCGGCCAATTAACATCACCGTTTCTTGAGGTTACACGTCCAGGAAATTTTTCTCTCAATAAATCAATTGATTCGTGTCTAAAGTGAGGTGTAGCGCCATCCTCTTGAAACCACATATCCTCTAGATCAATATTCATTAATTCAGGCCACAAAAATTCGGTTATCATCCGACGATATCGATCACCATTGACAGTTACAGCTTCGCAAGCAGCATTTTCAAAGAAGTAAGGTCCAATTACACCACCTGACCATAATGCACACCAAACAGTGACTGGTTTAGGATGCATAGGTTTCTCATGAATAATTCGTGGATTTTTCCTCACCCCAGATATGGGAGTTTTGTTTATTAACATAGCCACCAAGTTCAAAATGGGCCTCATCGGAAAACATTATTTTTTGAGAAAAATCAGCTGAACGACGTTTTAAATGATCTAATGGCTTCAGTTCCTGTGTTATTTGAACCTTATATGCCTTCAGAGCTAAATCCTTGTGTAAAATACGCTACGTTGTTGATTCACTCCAAGTTGTTGTAAACGTCGTCTAATGGACATTTCAGGATCTTCACAAACACTTTCACGAACGTTCGCCACAGTTCTTTTTAGAAATAATGGACGAGATTCCACTCCAACTCTGGAGCAATGGAGGAATGGTACATTGCTATTTGTTCACCTAAAATTCTTTATTATAGGCAAGAATGGTCCTGCGTCAACTTCTAACCTCACATTTCTTATCAAACCATCGAGTATTTAAATGCTTAAAATATTGAAATAAATGACCATTCATCGTATAGTCCTGACTTGGGAATTAATGATTGTCTTTAGTTTTACATCGACCGATGGAATGGTTAGTAAATTTAAAACTGAAATAAAGATCCTAACACCGAAAAATTGGAGACAATGTCTTAAGAATTGTTGAAATGAAACACTTTACTTTTCCAAAAAATAAGATTCAATTTTAAAAAATCAAGTGTATATTTAGACTGCACTGCACTTACCTTAAAAGTTAGTTCTATAAAAGTGTAGGGTGTTTTAGTTCAATGTACATTTTCAGCAGTAATTGTTACAATAATTGATACTGAAGACGTGTGCAGGGCACGCAAACTATGCATTTGATTTTTAAAATTAAAACTTATTTTTTAAAAAAGCAAAGTGTTTCATTTGAATAATTTATTAGTATTTCATAAATGCCAAACTACTTTATAATCTTAAGAATTGGTTTACGTAAATCTAAGGAAACATTGACTGTGGAAAGAAATTCTTTTCAAAATTATAAACAAATGTTTTTTGCGATGAAATTATGTAAGTTAGCAGTTTAGTAATTTAGTAAGTAATTTAGTAAGTGAGTTTTCCTTCTCTATGTTTATGTTATTAACCTTTCATTGACGTGCAGTGTACAGAACTTGTTTTGTGATTAATATCCATTATTTATACTTACAGTGTATCACTGAAATAAGTATGCGGTTTATATTTTGCATCATTGTCATATTTTTCTCTATTCTCTTGTTATTATGTGTTTTTATTTTTGCAACTACGTATATATTGTCCATATGTAAATTACAAAAGCAAGAAACTTTAACTGTTATCCGCGATCCCGTTACTTTTTTTGAAAAATTTATTGCAAGACTCTCCATTTTATGTCACAAAAGTAAGTATGCAATAGAAGAGCATACAATTTTTATTCAACATTAAAGAAGAACGATTAGTTTTTTTATATTTAAAATTGATCTTCACGAGTGTTATAAATTGAAAAAGTAAAAGCAATTGAGTAAAAGAAATTTTTATAACCATGGCACCAAGAGCAAGGGGGTTATCTAAGGATATAAAGGATCTCATAATTTAACTTTTTAAAGAAAATAACTCGCAAAGAAAAATTGCCAGTATTGTTAATAAAAGTAGTGCTACTGTAATCATAGAAAAATGTAAAACTAATGGTTCAGTAGAAAATAAGCTGCGCCCTGGTCGACCCAAAATATTTTCTGCTCAAGAAGAACGAATTATTGTTCGAAAAATAAAGGCGAATCCGAAGATAAGCGCACCAAAAATACAATCAGATATTGAAAGGGAAGTCGGAAAGTCTGGTAATAGAGAAACAATCCGTCGGGTATTACATAAGGCCGGATACCATGGCCGAAATATAAGAAAAAAACCATTCGTCAGCCAAGTAAACCGGCTAAAGAGAGTAAGCTTCGCGAAACAGCCACAAACCTTCTTGAACACAGTAATATTTTCGGACGAAACAAAAATAAACATTCACGGTTCTGATGGACGTGATAAAGTATGGCGCAAAGTGAACTCCGAGCTCGAACCAAAAAATATGACTGGCACTGTAAAACATGGAGGTGGTTCGGTATTAGTTTGGGGATGCATGGCAGCATCAGGAGTGGGAAAACTTGTCTTCATCGTTGGAGCAATGGATAAATATATGTACCTGAACATTCTTAAAAATAATTTGAAAGAAAGTGCAACGCAATTGGGATTAGGGGACTCGTTTATATTCCAACAAGACAACGATCCCAAACATACGGCTCTTATCGTTAAGGAATGGCAATTGTACCACACAAAACAATTAAAAACGCCACCCCAATCACCCGATCTTAACCCAATAGAGCACCTCTGGGATCACCCGCAAATAAGAAAACGGGAGGTTAGGGGAAGAACTGGTTTGAAAAATATTATAATGGAGGAATGGTCGAGAATTCCCAGCTCAGTGACGCAGCATTTGGTTGATTCAATGAACTCACGACTAAAAGCAGTTTTAAAAACCAAAGGATACCCTACTAAATACTAAATGGAATTTCCCACATTATTTCTTCTTCAATACTAAAAGTATTTTTAATACTGCATACTTAATTTTGTGATAATAATTTTCTTAATTTTATTTTTTGTCCTCTAAAAATTTAACAACTTAAAGAATAATAGATTACATTTAACCCTACAAAACTGAAATAATTTTTTTTTGTTTGAGACAAATTCTAAGACTCTTATTTTTTGAACTGTGTAGATAGAAAGGTTGCATACTTATTTTTATGATACACTGTATATGCTAGCCTTCATCAGTCTTTTTAAAGTCTTCAGTTCACATATACGTAGCGAAAATGCCATTTTCACAGTAGTATTTATTGTTTACATAGTAGCTAGCATATTTTTATTATAATTATTAGAATTGCGTGAGACACTGTCTATTTTCACGTGTAAGAGGAAGTAAATATTGAGGTGTTATGTATGGAAAGAAGTGTAGGATCAGGTCACTCATTGTTGCTCATACTGTACTAGATTCAACAGTAAGAGAGCAAGCCTTATATATGTTCCCTTTTCAAGCCTTCATGTGTAAAAGTAATTCATAACAAACTTATATTTTCCCTGTTGTCTCTGATATTAATCGAAAAAGCCAAGATATATAACGGATATAAATTCTAATTATGCTCGCAGAAGTAGATCAAGGAATTAGTATTTCCCCTTTTGTTTTAGTTTCGATCAGATATGTAAAATTCCAATTTTAAATACAATTAAAAGCAATACAACGCCAACTCTAAATATAGTTTGCGAAAATGTAAAAGTGTCTTAATGAAAAAGGAACAACAGAAGAGGAATTTAAATTTATCTTCCCAAATCTATTTCTATTTAAATGAGTCATGATTGTGCAGAGATAGTGCTTCTTCGACTAGGTAATGAGACGCGGTTTTTATTACTATTTTGTGCGGCGAGAGAATAAGAGATTTTACCGTAAATTAGATTGGTGTAAGTCAACAAGAACGATTTATCAGAACTCGAATAACATCTGGCAAGTTCCGTACTCAGACAAATGTGATTTTAGAAACAGAGGAAATTCTCGAAGTTATGACTTCGAAAGTGAGTGATAGATTAATAGTTTTGGAGAAAGAACGAACACAACGCTTTTTACTTGTACGTGTGAGAGCTTAAGTGAACTTAAATAGTCGATATTTCATTGTAATATTACCGTAATTTTTCTTTCCATTTCCTTTTCCTTCTTGTGCACCACCTGATGTCAAATTTCTTGGAATTAAAGATTTTCCATCTCAAGCTGTTCGGGTGAATTTCAAGGAAACTAGAAAAAGGAATTCCTTTTGCCTTCTTAAATAAATATTGTAAATGATAATCCATTATTACACGAACAAAATTTATTCGCTTTCAAAAATATAGCCGAGACTAGAAAACACAAACTTTTAGTCAAAAAGTTCTTTTATTTTTCATTGTAACTTTTGAATTTAATGGTTTTGTTGTTATTTTAAAAACAGAGAATGTATTCTAGGTACAATATAGATTTTGTAAACAAATTCATGATTTGATAAGTTGAACAAGCAATTCGTTCGATTCTGCATGATCATTTGCACGTGCCGCATCGACTGACTGAAGAGCAGATGACACGGCGTGTGACTTGATGCCGGGAGATGCTAAAAAAGTTTAATAAGGGACAATCTCGGTATGTGAACAACATCGTGACAGGTGACGAGACTTGGCTGTACTATTACGATGTGCCGACCAAAGCTCAAAACAAAGTTTGGGTCTTTGACGATGAGGACACACCCGCAGTTATCAGAAAATCCCGATCTGTAAAGAAGAAAATGATGAAGAACCTGCGGCCAAAGTCAAGAATGGACACCTGGTTTCTCCATCACGATAATGCTCCAGCTCACCGCGCCAAAGCCTGCACCGAATATTTGACCACGACCCGAATGAAACTTCTCCAGCACAGTCTACAGTCCAGATCTTGCTCCCTGCGACTTTGCACTGTTCCCGCATGTGAAAATGAAGCAGGGAGGCAATTTTCCAGTGATGAGGACCTTCTGCGGGTTTGGGACAACGAGTGTGCTTTACTTCCTAGTGAAACTTGCCAGAACTGGTTTAAAGATTGGTTTCGGAGGATGGAGATGTGTATTGAGTGTAGAGGAAGTTACTTTGAAAAAATTAAATAAACAAAGCTGCATTGCAAAGCTTTCCTAGTATCCTTTGTATGTAACCTTAGAAAGATCACTTTTTCCCTAATGTTTCGATGAAATCCAACTCATCTATTTCTTAAACTTCGTCGAACGCCGGCTATCGCAGGAGTGACGTCCACACGTACACTGGTACGTACAGGTCCGGCTTCGTATAATTAGGCCATTAGGTGTCAGTTCTACGTTGTCCATCATCAGTATAGTTACCAAACCATATGATACTGTATCCGCCTTTAGCATCTTATTATCGACAGATTATCTGGTTGCTTGCTTGTGTTGTTTTGTAACCACTTCTTCAAATCGTCGGGAGACATTACTTGTTATGATTAAATTGTTTTTCTATTTCAATAGCTTCAACTTAATAACACAAGTCTTCCTGACGAAGAGTGTTATTCTCTGAAACATATGTAGTAAACAGGGTGTTATTAACATTTGAATGATTCCTTCTAACATTTTTTTTCGACAAATCGCCACGGTGCAAGCGTCTGTCTATAATATGCTCTGCAAACTTTGTTGCCGACATACGAGATAGACGCGTTCTCAGTCTGTCGTTAAATACATTTTTGTGTTGGATTATTCAACATTACATTCTGTTTATTATTCAATTTATTCTTCGAGCTTCCAAAGATCGCCCATGATAGTTTTCTTCTTATACATACTTCTCATGCACAATTTCAGTTTCCTAACGTCACTATATCACTTACGTATTGATTACGTTTTCCATATTCACTATTTGTACGTGTCCAATTGTATAAACGCCGACGAAATCGTCAGAATCAATTATTTATTATATATTGACTAGTAGTGCCGCTTCTAATTAACCTATCATGTACAAAAAGCAGCTACAAAATCGATTTTGTTTCCTCCATACATCAAAATTGTTAATGAAAAATTTTGGCGCCGCACTAGTTATGTAGCATACAGAAGAGCACATACATAATTAAAAAAGGTGCCGGTAGCAGGGCAGAGAAAGGAGTAATAAGGATAATTGAAAAATTTAATCAAGAACATAACTAGAAATGAGTTAAATGAAGTATAAAGCAAATTTTGCACCAGTCGGCTTATTAAACGAATTTATCACTGTACTTAAAACAGCCCCCCTATTTCTTTCGCAGCCGATTCGCGATCTCTAGCTGGCCATTTAAATGAAATAACACGATCGCGGTCTTGTCGGCATGTCGGACAAGGCATGCCGAACTGAACAACAGCGAAAGCTTCAATTATTGTTCCCCCGCGGCGTAATTGAATTTATGGAAGACCGGAAAGTTAGTAGTTTCTAGAAATCTGTATTTCGCATTGAATACTAATAATGCTTATTAGCAGATGTCAATTTTGGTATTTTGGGTGGATACGGAATTATTGATCTGAATTAAATGTGAAATAATAATCTTGATAATAAATAGTAACTTCCATGAATGTAAAGGCTGTTTTGCGCGGTTTTTCTTAAGAATAAATAAAATATAGATGTGGGCATTTAAAAAGTGGGATGTATGACATTTATATGATATATTGGGTTGGCAACTAAGTACTTTCAGTTTTTACTGATAGAGAGCGTTGCTTTATTTTTTGTATAACGTATGTTAGTGCTGTACTTTACCGTTTGTCGCGTGATACTAGTCACATTGACGTAACTTCAGAAGCAAGTAGTGCGTGATTTTTATTAAAGCTATTAGTTGTGGGTTAATTTTAAATGGAGTGTAAAAACGAACATTTTCGACATATTTTACTATTTTATTTCCGTAAAGGAAAGAAAGCTGCTGCGGCTCACAAAAAGATCGTGAAGTTTATGGTGCTTATTGCTTAACAGAGCGCACATGTCCGAATTGGTATAAAAAATTCCGTTCTGGAGATTTTTCCCTCAAAGATGAGCAACGTCCTGGTCGGCCTACTGAAGTTGATGATGACCAAATCAAAGTCATAATTGAAGAGGATCGTTATATAACTATTCGAGAGGTTGCGGAGAGGCTACATGTATCGCACACAACAATTGAAAAACATTTAAAATGTCTTGGGCTAGTTAAGAAGCTTGATATTTGGGTACCTCTGCTGAATTGCATCCAAAAAAGATCATGCTGTCAGTTTGGTGGGATTACAAAGGCGTTGTGTTTTTTGAGCTGCTTCCAAGGAACCAAACGATCAATTCTGATGTTTACTGTCAACAATTAACAAAACTGAATAAAGCAATCAAAGAAAAACGGCCAGAATTGTCAAATTGGAAAGGTGTAGTTTTCCACCACGATAATGCAAGGCCTCACACATCTTTGGCAACCCGTGGGAAACTATTGGAGCTTGGCTGGGAAATGATGCCACATCCCACATACAGCCTTGATCTAGCACCATCTGATTACCATTTATTTCGAAGTTTGCAGAATTCTTTGAATGGTAAAACTTTCACAAATGAGCGCAGAATCATGCAGCTGAAAGAAAGATGGCAAAAGGTCATTGAGCAAAATGGGAAATATATAATTGATTAAAAACTATTCTTTGTTTAAAAAAAAGTGTTTTATTTTATACTACAAAACCGAAAGTACTCAGTTGCCAACCCAATAAATGGCTTCGTACACGGTACAACAACGCGTTCAAACTGTTGAATTATTTTATGAAAATTAGCGTTCTGTGAAAAGAGTTTTTAGAAAATTACGTGAATTTTATGATTTACATAATCGTCCATCTGAAAACACAATTGGTAGAATCATTAAAAAATTTCAAAAGACCGGTTCCGTAGGATATCGAAAAAGTGAAAAATATAATAACCATTTGAATTGATATTTCCAACACCAACGGAGATCATTTTTTTATGAAATAACTTTTTTTTGTGAAAAAATTCGTTGCAAGATAAATGACGTAAGTGTGTTGAAGTTAAAAATTTACGTTGAAAAATAAATTTATCAAAAAATTGTCTTTTGTTTCATTGTTGGATTGAAAACTATTCTAGTTACCCTCGTAATATGATAAATGAATTAATGCAAAACATTTTTACAAAGAAGAATAAAAATACATGAAGAAACACGTGATGTTGTAAAGAAACCCCTAAAAACGAATCTTTTGTGGACGACAAATCAAATTTTAATAACGCACGTGCTGTGTAAGATATAAATAGACACAAAAAGCAAAGCATTATTGTCCTTAAAATTGGTAACTTGTTACCTTAGGTCTTTGTTGTACGTCTTCTCATTAATGTGTCTGCCGAGCGTATTAAGAAAATCGCCTCGAATTGTGTAAATATATCATTAGTACTGAATTCGAAGTCTGGAATAGTGCTCCTGTCAACGCTAAAAGCTTAAGGTTCGGTTTTTTCCGGTCCCGTCCATCTTAAATATTGAAGGACGAGATTACGTGTTCGACAAGTTTACTAATGCTAAATACTTATGAATTGGAATACGCTATAGGAATATAACTTCATTTGCTGCAGAGATTTTAATGTTTTAATCTTAGTTGTCGTTTGTTTTATTTTATTATACACTGCTCAAAACAATTAGGAGATATTTGGGAAAGTGGTAATAGAATAAATAAATACAGAATGCAGCACCTCGCAAATATTTTTATATTTAACTACAACGTTTTTAAATAAGAAACCGAACTCATGGACACGTTTGAACTTGTTTCTGCATATTATAAAGATACTAAGGCACTAGAGTAAATAAATATCATTAAATGAATGCACAATTATGAGACTTTATAAGAAGTTTTATTGATAAAATGACGAAAAATCTATCGCTAATAATGTGTATGATCTCCACGAACGACAATAAAGATTTGACATCTTATCGACATTGACTGAATCAGGACATCAAAAAATTCTTGCAGAATATCATTTCATTCCTCTATCAGAGCAATTTGAAGTTCCTGAATTGTACACGGTAGCATATATCTTGCTGCAAGACGTCTTTCTAAGGCAACCCGAGTATGTTTGATAGGATTACCATCAGGAGAATTTGCTGGCCAGTCCATTCTATTGATTTCCAATTGTTCAATCCAGTTGTTTACGATGTTTGCTCGATGTGGACGAACATTGTCATTCATTAAAATGAATCTTTCGCCCGCAGCGCCAGCTTACGGAAGAACAATGGATCTCAAAATTTCATCCACATGCTTCTGAGCAGTCAGGTTGCCATTCTGCATCATATAAAGGCCTGTATGACCTCTTGCGCTTATCCCAGCCTATACCATTAGACTTCCAACTTCATATTGCGGCCTTTCTCGAATAAATTGTGTGTTCCAGGTTCACGCCAAATTAAAATACACCTGTTAGCTGGATTTAAGGCGAATCTGGAGTCGTCAATAAACAGTAGTTGTGCCCAGCCATCATGATTCCAATTTGTATGCTGTTCGGCCCATATTTGGCGTGCAGAAACGAACATTTTCGACATATTTTACTATTTTATTTCCGTAAAGGAAAGAAAGCTGCTGCGGCTCACAAAAAGATATGTGAAGTTTATGGTGCTAATTGCTTAACAGAGCGCACGTGTCAGAATTGGTATAAAAAATTCCAACTGGAGATTTTTCCCTCGAAGATGAGCAACGTTCTGGTCGGCCTACTGAACTTGATGATGACCAAATCAAAGTCATAATTGAAGAGGATCGTCATATAACTGTTCGAGAGGTTGCGGAGAGGCTACATGTATCGCACACAACAATTGAAAAACATTTAAAATGTCTTGGGCTAGTTAAGAAGCTTGATATTTGGGTACCTCACGAATTGAAAGAAATTCATTTAACACAAAGAATCAACTTTTGCGATATGCACCTTAGACGAAATGAAACCGACCCTTTCTTAAAAAGAATCATCACTGGTGATGAAAAATGGATCCTGTACAGTTACATAGTTCGAAAACGATCATGGAGCAAACACGATAAACCAGCTCAAACCACATCGAAAGCTGAATTGCATCCAAAAAAGATCATGCTGTCAGTTTGGTGGGATTACAAAGGTGTTATGTTTTTTGAGCTGCTTCCAAAGAACCAAACGATCAATTCTGATGTTTACGGTCAACAATTAATAAAACTGGATGAAGCAAGCAAAGAAAAACGGCCAGAATTGTCAAATCGGAAAGGTGTAGTTTTCCACCAAGATAATGCAAGGCCTCACACATCTTTGGCAACTCGTGGGAAACTATTGGAACTTGGCTGGGACGTGATGCCACATCCTCCATACAGCCCTGATCTAGCACCATCTGATTACCATTTATTTCGAAGTTTGCAGAATTCTTTGAATGGTAAAACTATCACAAATGACGATGACCTTCACCCGCACCTGGTTCAGGTTTTTGCTGATAAGGGCCAGAAATTTTATGAGCGAGGAATCATGCAGCTGAAAGAAAGATGGCAAAGGTCATTGAGCAAAATGGAAAATATATAATTGATTAAAAACTATTCTTTGTTTAAAAAAAAGTGTTTTATTTTATACTACAAAACCGAAAGTACTTAGTTGCCAACCCAATATATCAGAAATTTTTTGTTATGCAAGGGTGGCTCTACAATGAAAGTAAGTATTTTGCGATTCATTCTAAAATAAAATTTCTAAAAAGTACATCATTAGCTATACGACCGTTAAAAAAAATTTACATAGAATAATTAAGACAATATGGAGAATGAAATAATCGTTTTTAAAGAATCGCCCTGTTTGAATGCCCAAAAGAAATGGTTTTCGACACGGCTTAAAATTTAATTTTGGGCATTCCCTTAATGAAATCCAGACAAATGAAATATTAGGAGTTAATTCCCACAGGATAGACATCCACGTATGTAAGATTAAACATAAAATTCAACTTGACATGAATGTATACCACACATCTTCGCATCTTCACGTGGGAAATTTATTTCAATAAAATTAAACCGCAACGATCCTTTTCAATTTTAATTTTCAGTTACCCACGTGTATCTGACGTTTTCATATATTTGCAGGGACTGGTGAAGGTTTCCTGTTCGCAAGAGAAAGTTGCAATATAAAATCCTTTCCATTATTAACCTTTCAATTTATCAATGTCCGGAATGACCGGAAGTATATTAATATTGAATTGGTCTTGGACAGACTTGACGTAATATATTATAAAGTTCGCTTGTAGATGTTTAATTTAGGAGATTAAATAATGGATTAAATAATAAATATTTACACTGTTTTTTTCTTTTTAGGTTTCTCTTAACTCTTTCAGGCTTGGTGGTCAGTTATCTAATCTATCTTATACCGTCTTGTGCCAATTTGCTAAGCAATTACTTTTTTTAAAGTCGTCGTTGATCGTTTAATGCCAAACTTTTACTCTAGAGTGCGCTGGGTAGATTAACAGATTTATTTGAAAATGTGATAATGTATTAATAATAATAATAATAATAATAATAATAATAATAATAATAATATCTTTATTGTCCAACAGACAGGCCATTTAAAGGACAAATCAAACAATATGTACAGTGTGCAAGTATTAAATGAAACTAACTTAAATATGTATAAAAATTAAAATATACAATATTAATAATAAATGAAAACTAAAAACTTAAGAATATATTTATAGGCAAAAAAAAAGTAACTTATATGAAACCAAAGTTGCACCACACTCTTAAACCACCGAAAGTATTACCCATGAAAAGGATCTGGGAATAGCCTATTCGCATTCCTGCACATATGGGTAAGTGCAGCTTTCAATAGAACATTAGTCCTGGCCCTCGGAAGAGCGAAGGAATCAAAAGACCGAGTGGAATGAGAAGGAACCAATAGACTAACCTGAGACAGTACAGAAGGGGCATCCACATCATTATTAATTAAGTTAACAAGAAACTTCGCACTGGTAGCATCCCTACGACAAGACAAAGATTGGAAGCTGTGTCTAACCAATAACGCCTCATAATCAACTCCCCTCGGTGGGTATGTACCATCAAGCCGGTAAGATAAGTACTTTAAAAATCTTTTCTGGATTCTCTCCAGAAACAAACTTTGATAAATATAGCACGGATACCATACCACCGAGGCATACTCAAGCTTAGTCCGGACAAAAGCATAGTGTAAAACCTTGAGAGCCGTAATGTTATTAAAATGTCTGCAGGAACGCACAAGGAAACCCAAAGCACGTGACGCCGAAGCACACATAGTAGTGATGTGATCTGTAAATTCCAATCTGGAGTCAAACAGGACCCCAAGATCCACAATTCTCGACTTCCTCAGAATGACAGTGTGATCAATGGTGTACTGACTAATAAGGGGATTATTGCTTTTAGTAAAAGTTACCACAGCACACTTATCAACATTAATAATAATATCATTCTGCACACACCAATCACTAATTGTATTAAGATTATGCGCAGTATCCGGCAATCGTCATAGAATGTTATCCTAGAAAAAATTTTTAAATCGTCAGCATATGCCAAGGAATTACATGTAAGTGATTTGAACAGATCGTTAATGAAAATATTAAACAATGTATTGTTTTTCAATGGGACTTTCCCGAATGTAAAATGCTCAGAGTATTTATCATTTAACGAATTGGGTGTTACTCTATGGTATAGTGTCTGTTTAATTATTTTATAACAAAAGTATTATAATATATTACATAATCTACGATAAATAAGGTAAATAGCACGGTGGTTAGATTACTAACCACTGTGACTATAGTAGGTTTCACATAATGTACATATTTATGTTGCATTATAAGGATGCCACGTGTAGTTAGTGAACGTGATATAGAAGATATTTTGTTCGAAGGTATACCTTCTGATTGCGAAAGTGTGTGCAGTTTTGAATCGGATGAAAGAGAAAATTATGAGATGCAAACGGACCCGATGGGGCTCGGTGACATACCTTCTTGGCTCCAGCTAAATCCTGAAGATGAATTTGACTTGAACGATGACATAACCATTTCAAATTTGCCTCATACTACTGGTAGTGGTACTACGAGAACTTTATCTACTCAAACTGTTATGAGGGAACTAAAATGTAAGAAAATTTTCAGAATGGGGAGCCGGAAAAGTACATTGGAGGCGGGGGTGTAGTAAACGATGTAATAGAGTTAGAGAATATCATACCTACGCCTATTGTTTAGATTTCGATATATATATATACTGGCAAAGATAGTGACAAAGTACAAACTGATTTCGGTGGTAAAGTTGTTCGACAATTTTGCGTGGATTTGAAATCGAAAAATCACAAAGTCTTTATTGATAATTATTTCAATAGCGATGCCTTGCAAGAAGATTTGTACAAAGATAACATGTTTGCTTGTGGTACCGTAAACTCAAATCGTAAATATTTATCTAAACTAAAAGAAGACAAAAAGTTCTAAAAAGGGGACAACACGATTCAGGGTGAGTAACACAAATATCGCCTTTCTAAAGTGGAAAGACAAAAGATCAGTTTTCATGCTTACAAACTACATAGATCCGAGAAAGACTGGTATTGTTACTCGCGGGGAACACAATGGAGCGAAAAATGAAATAGCTTGTCCTGAAGCTATGATACAATACAACAATTCTGTGAACTATGTGGACAAATTCGACCAACTAAAAAGCACTTATGCTATAGACCGAAAATCACGTAAATGATGGCAACGAATATTTTTTCACGTTTTAAACTTTGCTGTCACAAACTCCTTTGTGTATATGGAACTCCAGAAAAAACATAATCCAGAACTGGACCACCTCAGCAACAAAAATTTTCGAAGAAGTGTTTACTAAGGGATACTAGCACCAGCTCAGGTGAAGAACCCCCAATTATGCTCCAAACGCTCCTACAATAGCTATGCATCTTCTCCTGTACAAATAAAGCGGCACACACTAGGAGTATCAACACAATTACGTCTGGAAGGCAGCACGCATCAGCCAGAGCGAACCACTTCTCGAAGATGCGCAAAATGCAGCACTAAGAAAAGTCCGGTGCGTACTATATGGCAATGCGAAACCTGTAAAGTCCCTCTTCGTATACGAAAAGATAAAATGTGTTTTTCAGATTTTCATAGAAAATAAATTTGCTTCTATATTATACTAAACTTTTCTTAATAATTTGTTACGCAAACAGCCACGGTGGTTAGTATACTAACCACCCTAATTTGTAAAAGCCCAAACGGTTTTTTCTTATTTTATATGTTTTTTATAATATATAAACGCTAACTAACTTAAAAATGCAATTGTTTTTATTCTGAAGTAATATATAACAAAGCGTGGCTGAAAGAGCTAATGGAAGAGATTTTAACATTCGTCAAAACAAATATACAAAACATTTTCCTAAATCTGTTAGTGTTAAATTGTTGTCGCACTCAGTTCCAGTGCGACAGACAGTAGCATTAGCTGAGCCCTAAAGATGTCCCATACGACTGGATACGAAAAGTCGGCAGTTATACCAGTGAGGCGGTTCTAGCCCGGAAGCCCAGAAGACGATAGTATTGTTATGTATTAATCCCAGTATAATACATAACTCGAATTTTAATCAATCATGTAGGGGCATATTCAGAAAACATTTTTTGTTAACTGTTTTTGGAATTTATATATTAGAAGTCCTTCTTTTTGCCTACAAACATATAGACCTATTTGAAGAATACAGCGTTGTTCATGATTATTCGACAAGGCATAAAACTAATTAGTGTTATCCCAAACACCGCCTAACCCTGATAGAGAGTGGACTTCATTACTCTTTTATTAAATTTTTTAATAATGGGTGTCCTAAAATTAACGCGAGATTTGAATTTGTCGCCATTTGTGCAGTAAAGTGTTGGCAATCCTAAAAGAAAAACAATTCGACAGCTGACAGTTTAAGGTTACTAAAAATGGAGCGTTACAAGATAGAACAAAAATTCGGGGAGACGGGATACTTTGGAAACGCCAAACACACTGGTCGTCAAAAACAAGCCGTTCAAATGTCAATATCGAAGCAGTGTCAGAGAGTGTCAGTGACAATCCAGGAACCTCAATTCGGCGTCGTGGACAAGAATTGCAAATTTCAAGAGGCTCTCTACAGCGTATACTTACTAAAGATCTGTGTCTCCATGCTTACAAACTTCAATTAACACAACAACTGAAGCCTAATGACTATGGGCAGCGGAGAGAGTTCATTGAATGGATTATTGAACATCAACAAACGGATGCTGATTTTTCGAGCAAAATCATCCTAAGTGACGAAGCACATTTTCATCTTGATGGCTTTGTTAATCGCCAAAATTGCCGCTTTTGGGATTCTGAGAACCCACATGTGATTGTCGAAAAACAAATGCATCCACAACGTGTCACTGTTTGGTGTGCTGGAGGCATAATTGGACCATACCTTTTTGAAAATGAGGCTGGTCAAGCAGTAACTGTTACTGGTGCTCGATATCGCGACATGATAACACAGTTCTTTCTGCCGAAATTGGATGATATTGATGTGGTCAATATGTGGTATCAACAAGACGATGCCACATACCATGCAGCCCGTGAAACAATTCAGTTACTGCATGAGACATTTCCAGGTCGTGTACTCTCTCGTTTCGGTGGCCAGAATTGGCCCTCTAGATCGTGTGATTTAACACCATTAGATTTCTTTTTATGGGGTTATTTGAAATCACAGGTGTATGTCAACAAGCCCACAATCACCCGTGCATTAAAGAAGGAGATTCAACGCTGCATCAACGGATTACGAAAAACGTATCGGGAATGCGCTAGCTCTTTCGGTTCTCGAGATATTCGCGAAAAACTAAATTTGGTGAAATCGAAAAAATTAAAATTGCGATTTTCGCCGTTTCGATGGTCCTATCGTACGTATTTTGATCTCCTGATTCAGAAACAACCCCTACTTGGCATCGTATCTCTTACGGTTCTCGAAAAAAATAAAGTTGCGATTTTCGCCGATTCGATGGCTCTATCTTATGTATTTTGATCTGCTGATTCAGAAAATGTACCTATTTGGCATCGTATCTCTTTCGGTTCTCGAGATATTCGCAAAAAACACTTTTGCAAGTTGCGAAAATCGCGAAAATTTTGGATTTTCGTTCAAATCGGCATGCTATCTCGCGAACCAAGGGCCTCTCGGCGACGGCGCGGACACTGCCGGATGCGTATTGACGTCCGGAATCGAATGCTTCAAACCGGAACCTGCTACGACGTCGCGTTCTCGAGTTATGACCGGAAAACCGAAAATTTTTGCGAAAATTCAAACTGCCACTGCGGCCAAACGGTTCGCTCTACAGCGATGCGCTTGTGCTCATTTTAATCCTTGTGAAGAGTACATTCATTGGTGAAAATTTTGTGGCGATAGGACGAAAAATGTGGAAGCTATGGCCGTTTGACGATTTTTGCGATTTTTTTGAACCTCAAGTGATGAAATTTAAAAAACGGAAAAATCAAAGTGTGGATTTTCGACGTTTTGATGACTCTATTTTATGTATTCGAACCCGCTGATTACGAAAAACGTATCGGGAATGCGCTAGCTCTTTCGGTTCTCGAGATATTCGCGAAAAACTAAATTTGGTGAAATCGAAAAAATTAAAATTGCGATTTTCGCCGTTTCGATGGTCCTATCGTACGTATTTTGATCTCCTGATTCAGAAACAACCCCTACTTGGCATCGTATCTCTTACGGTTCTCGAAAAAAATAAAGTTGCGATTTTCGCCGATTCGATGGTTCTATCTTATGTATTTTGATCTGCTGATTCAGAAAATGTACCTATTTGGCATCGTATCTCTTTCGGTTCTCGAGATATTCGCAAAAAACACTTTTGCAAGTTGCGAAAATCGCGAAAATTTTGGATTTTCGTTCAAATCGGCATGCTATCTCGCGAACCAAGGGCCTCTCGGCGACGGCGCGGACACTGCCGGATGCGTATTGACGTCCGGAATCGAATGCTTCAAACCGGAACCTGCTACGACGTCGCGTTCTCGAGTTATGACCGGAAAACCGAAAATTTTTGCGAAAATTCAAACTGCCACTGCGGCCAAACGGTTCGCTCTACAGCGATGCGCTTGTGCTCATTTTAATCCTTGTGAAGAGTACATTCATTGGTGAAAATTTTGTGGCGATAGGACGAAAAATGTGGAAGCTATGGCCGTTTGACGATTTTTGCGATTTTTTTGAACCTCAAGTGATGAAATTTAAAAAACGGAAAAATCAAAGTGTGGATTTTCGACGTTTTGATGACTCTATTTTATGTATTCGAACCCGCTGATTACGAAAAACGTATCGGGAATGCGCTAGCTCTTTCGGTTCTCGAGATATTCGCGAAAAACTAAATTTGGTGAAATCGAAAAAATTAAAATTGCGATTTTCGCCGTTTCGATGGTCCTATCGTACGTATTTTGATCTCCTGATTCAGAAACAACCCCTACTTGGCATCGTATCTCTTACGGTTCTCGAAAAAAATAAAGTTGCGATTTTCGCCGATTCGATGGTTCTATCTTATGTATTTTGATCTGCTGATTCAGAAAATGTACCTATTTGGCATCGTATCTCTTTCGGTTCTCGAGATATTCGCAAAAAACACTTTTGCAAGTTGCGAAAATCGCGAAAATTTTGGATTTTCGTTCAAATCGGCATGCTATCTCGCGAACCAAGGGCCTCTCGGCGACGGCGCGGACACTGCCGGATGCGTATTGACGTCCGGAATCGAATGCTTCAAACCGGAACCTGCTACGACGTCGCGTTCTCGAGTTATGACCGGAAAACCGAAAATTTTTGCGAAAATTCAAACTGCCACTGCGGCCAAACGGTTCGCTCTACAGCGATGCGCTTGTGCTCATTTTAATCCTTGTGAAGAGTACATTCATTGGTGAAAATTTTGTGGCGATAGGACGAAAAATGTGGAAGCTATGGCCGTTTGACGATTTTTGCGATTTTTTTGAACCTCAAGTGATGAAATTTAAAAAACGGAAAAATCAAAGTGTGGATTTTCGACGTTTTGATGACTCTATTTTATGTATTCGAACCCGCTGATTACGAAAAACGTATCGGGAATGCGCTAGCTCTTTCGGTTCTCGAGATATTCGCGAAAAACTAAATTTGGTGAAATCGAAAAAATTAAAATTGCGATTTTCGCCGTTTCGATGGTCCTATCGTACGTATTTTGATCTCCTGATTCAGAAACAACCCCTACTTGGCATCGTATCTCTTACGGTTCTCGAAAAAAATAAAGTTGCGATTTTCGCCGATTCGATGGTTCTATCTTATGTATTTTGATCTGCTGATTCAGAAAATGTACCTATTTGGCATCGTATCTCTTTCGGTTCTCGAGATATTCGCAAAAAACACTTTTGCAAGTTGCGAAAATCGCGAAAATTTTGGATTTTCGTTCAAATCGGCACGCTATCTCGCGAACCAAGGGCCTCTCGGCGACGGCGCGGACACTGCCGGATGCGTATTGACGTCCGGAATCGAATGCTTCAAACCGGAACCTGCTACGACGTCGCGTTCTCGAGTTATGACCGGAAAACCGAAAATTTTTGCGAAAATTCAAACTGCCACTGCGGCCAAACGGTTCGCTCTACAGCGATGCGCTTGTGCTCATTTTAATCCTTGTGAAGAGTACATTCATTGGTGAAAATTTTGTGGCGATAGGACGAAAAATGTGGAAGCTATGGCCGTTTGACGATTTTTGCGATTTTTTTGAACCTCAAGTGATGAAATTTAAAAAACGGAAAAATCAAAGTGTGGATTTTCGACGTTTTGATGACTCTATTTTATGTATTCGAACCCGCTGATTACGAAAAACGTATCGGGAATGCGCTAGCTCTTTCGGTTCTCGAGATATTCGCGAAAAACTAAATTTGGTGAAATCGAAAAAATTAAAATTGCGATTTTCGCCGTTTCGATGGTCCTATCGTACGTATTTTGATCTCCTGATTCAGAAACAACCCCTACTTGGCATCGTATCTCTTACGGTTCTCGAAAAAAATAAAGTTGCGATTTTCGCCGATTCGATGGTTCTATCTTATGTATTTTGATCTGCTGATTCAGAAAATGTACCTATTTGGCATCGTATCTCTTTCGGTTCTCGAGATATTCGCAAAAAACACTTTTGCAAGTTGCGAAAATCGCGAAAATTTTGGATTTTCGTTCAAATCGGCATGCTATCTCGCGAACCAAGGGCCTCTCGGCGACGGCGCGGACACTGCCGGATGCGTATTGACGTCCGGAATCGAATGCTTCAAACCGGAACCTGCTACGACGTCGCGTTCTCGAGTTATGACCGGAAAACCGAAAATTTTTGCGAAAATTCAAACTGCCACTGCGGCCAAACGGTTCGCTCTACAGCGATGCGCTTGTGCTCATTTTAATCCTTGTGAAGAGTACATTCATTGGTGAAAATTTTGTGGCGATAGGACGAAAAATGTGGAAGCTATGGCCGTTTGACGATTTTTGCGATTTTTTTGAACCTCAAGTGATGAAATTTAAAAAACGGAAAAATCAAAGTGTGGATTTTCGACGTTTTGATGACTCTATTTTATGTATTCGAACCCGCTGATTACGAAAAACGTATCGGGAATGCGCTAGCTCTTTCGGTTCTCGAGATATTCGCGAAAAACTAAATTTGGTGAAATCGAAAAAATTAAAATTGCGATTTTCGCCGTTTCGATGGTCCTATCGTACGTATTTTGATCTCCTGATTCAGAAACAACCCCTACTTGGCATCGTATCTCTTACGGTTCTCGAAAAAAATAAAGTTGCGATTTTCGCCGATTCGATGGTTCTATCTTATGTATTTTGATCTGCTGATTCAGAAAATGTACCTATTTGGCATCGTATCTCTTTCGGTTCTCGAGATATTCGCAAAAAACACTTTTGCAAGTTGCGAAAATCGCGAAAATTTTGGATTTTCGTTCAAATCGGCATGCTATCTCGCGAACCAAGGGCCTCTCGGCGACGGCGCGGACACTGCCGGATGCGTATTGACGTCCGGAATCGAATGCTTCAAACCGGAACCTGCTACGACGTCGCGTTCTCGAGTTATGACCGGAAAACCGAAAATTTTTGCGAAAATTCAAACTGCCACTGCGGCCAAACGGTTCGCTCTACAGCGATGCGCTTGTGCTCATTTTAATCCTTGTGAAGAGTACATTCATTGGTGAAAATTTTGTGGCGATAGGACGAAAAATGTGGAAGCTATGGCCGTTTGACGATTTTTGCGATTTTTTTGAACCTCAAGTGATGAAATTTAAAAAACGGAAAAATCAAAGTGTGGATTTTCGACGTTTTGATGACTCTATTTTATGTATTCGAACCCGCTGATTACGAAAAACGTATCGGGAATGCGCTAGCTCTTTCGGTTCTCGAGATATTCGCGAAAAACTAAATTTGGTGAAATCGAAAAAATTAAAATTGCGATTTTCGCCGTTTCGATGGTCCTATCGTACGTATTTTGATCTCCTGATTCAGAAACAACCCCTACTTGGCATCGTATCTCTTACGGTTCTCGAAAAAAATAAAGTTGCGATTTTCGCCGATTCGATGGTTCTATCTTATGTATTTTGATCTGCTGATTCAGAAAATGTACCTATTTGGCATCGTATCTCTTTCGGTTCTCGAGATATTCGCAAAAAACACTTTTGCAAGTTGCGAAAATCGCGAAAATTTTGGATTTTCGTTCAAATCGGCATGCTATCTCGCGAACCAAGGGCCTCTCGGCGACGGCGCGGACACTGCCGGATGCGTATTGACGTCCGGAATCGAATGCTTCAAACCGGAACCTGCTACGACGTCGCGTTCTCGAGTTATGACCGGAAAACCGAAAATTTTTGCGAAAATTCAAACTGCCACTGCGGCCAAACGGTTCGCTCTACAGCGATGCGCTTGTGCTCATTTTAATCCTTGTGAAGAGTACATTCATTGGTGAAAATTTTGTGGCGATAGGACGAAAAATGTGGAAGCTATGGCCGTTTGACGATTTTTGCGATTTTTTTGAACCTCAAGTGATGAAATTTAAAAAACGGAAAAATCAAAGTGTGGATTTTCGACGTTTTGATGACTCTATTTTATGTATTCGAACCCGCTGATTACGAAAAACGTATCGGGAATGCGCTAGCTCTTTCGGTTCTCGAGATATTCGCGAAAAACTAAATTTGGTGAAATCGAAAAAATTAAAATTGCGATTTTCGCCGTTTCGATGGTCCTATCGTACGTATTTTGATCTCCTGATTCAGAAACAACCCCTACTTGGCATCGTATCTCTTACGGTTCTCGAAAAAAATAAAGTTGCGATTTTCGCCGATTCGATGGTTCTATCTTATGTATTTTGATCTGCTGATTCAGAAAATGTACCTATTTGGCATCGTATCTCTTTCGGTTCTCGAGATATTCGCAAAAAACACTTTTGCAAGTTGCGAAAATCGCGAAAATTTTGGATTTTCGTTCAAATCGGCATGCTATCTCGCGAACCAAGGGCCTCTCGGCGACGGCGCGGACACTGCCGGATGCGTATTGACGTCCGGAATCGAATGCTTCAAACCGGAACCTGCTACGACGTCGCGTTCTCGAGTTATGACCGGAAAACCGAAAATTTTTGCGAAAATTCAAACTGCCACTGCGGCCAAACGGTTCGCTCTACAGCGATGCGCTTGTGCTCATTTTAATCCTTGTGAAGAGTACATTCATTGGTGAAAATTTTGTGGCGATAGGACGAAAAATGTGGAAGCTATGGCCGTTTGACGATTTTTGCGATTTTTTTGAACCTCAAGTGATGAAATTTAAAAAACGGAAAAATCAAAGTGTGGATTTTCGACGTTTTGATGACTCTATTTTATGTATTCGAACCCGCTGATTACGAAAAACGTATCGGGAATGCGCTAGTCTCAAATTGCCAAAACCCTTTAAAGGGGCCCCCGGCGAGGGGGGAAAAATCGGATGCTATCTCGGAACCAAGCTCCCGGCGCCGGCCGCCGGTTATGAGGGGAAACGAATTTTGCGAAAAAAACCTCCCACGCCCCCGGGGTTCCCCCGGATGCCGGCCAAATTTTTAAAAAAAATTTCTTTGGGAAAATTTGTGGCGATGGGGAAAATTTTAACTTGGGTTTAAAATTTTTTAAAATTTTTTGGCTAAGAAAAAAAAGGGAAAAAAGGTTTGGATTTTTTTTTAAATTCAATTTTTTTGAAATTAAAAAACGAGGGAATGGGTTCTTTGGTTCTATTTCAAAACCCTTTTTGGGAAAAACGAAAAATTTAAAATTTTGGGGTTTCGCTTTGATTCCGAAAACATTTTGATCATTAAAAAAACCCTTTTGGCCTATCTCTTATTTCTATTGAAAACCCCTTCGGATCTATCTTTACTTCTCGAAAAATAAGTTACTTTG